>JAFLJL010015410.1:0-27237 GCA_018398815.1 Conus ventricosus
CTTTTTCGATGATCTGGTCCTCCACTCGGTAACACTTACTAAAGCGATAACTTCTGCCTGTCGTTGCTCCCTTGTCAGGTACAGATCCCCTGGGCTTATGCTATTTCGATCGTTCCTTGTGTGACTTTTTTTTCTGTTCTCATTTCCATGACCCTTCCTACGATGATCAGGTTTGTTGTCACGTAACTCCTCTCCACAAGTCTCGTCTGTTCAAACAGATCTGCTGCTGCAACAGCTTCCTTCCAGTCTGTGGATCTCTTTCTCTGACAAATCTTGCCTGGTCAAAAGGCAATGCTTCCAAAAATTTCTCCAGGATCAACGTTTCTTTCAAATCCTTTTCTGTCATGTTGGACAGATTCAACCACCTCTCTAGCCACGTAGACAAACGATCCCATAATAAACAATGACGTGTCAGCGCTCTCTTTGCGTGCTGTACGAAATTTCTGTCTGTAATGACCAGCACGCAGTTGGTACTTATGCAAAACTGCCTGTTTAATGAGGTTATAGTCCGTCGACTCTGCCACGCTTAGTTTCACATACGTTTCCCCTAGCTCTGCCCTTGAGTAATGGAGCTAACCTGGCACCCCATTCCTCCTCGTTCCATCCATTGATGACTGCCACCTTCTCAAATTGAGTCAAATATGACTCAAGGTCGTCCTTGTCTTCTAAGTAAGGTAACTTGACCTTAGCCGACACTGCAGTCTGTAGAATAGATCGGGCGCTAGCACTTGGTTGTGCATCACCACTGCTTCCTGTTTTTACTCTTGCTAACTCTAATTGTAATTGTCTCCCGGCCTCTCTTTCTTCTCGATCTCTTTCTTCACGCTTCTTCTCTCGTTCTCGTTCCATTTCATCCTTTTCCTTAATGTAAAGAGCGATTTCTGCTCCTTTTAGGCTTAGCTCTAGTGCCTCGGCTTCCATTGTTGGAATTGCGCACTAGTTTGAATTTGCTGAGACTGACTTTCGTCAGTGGCAGATGCCTGACGTCGGGACTTTCTTGTCGGCATGTCCCCTACCACTGCAAGTCCTGTTGTCTTAACAAATTTAATAAATACAAATAACGCAGAAACCGAATACCGTCATGCGTTAAAGCCAAATGATATTGACACACGTTTCAGAACACCGAGTGTAAAGAAACAACTTTCCCACCACGACTGAGAAACACACTACACAACCCCGTGTAGTAAAAATGGGGATGACTACACTCGAAAGCACCAAACACGTCAACAAACCAAACCACGTTTGCACACACAGCTGATGAACGGACGCGCTGAAAAATATGTCTTCGATATCGTACGTACGATTCACCAAAACAATACGGCGCACGCAAAATAGCCCGTGGTGTCACCTTGCACCCACGTTAATAGCCTACGTTGAAATGCCACTTTAGAGTATCAATACTTTACTCTAATCCTTGTGTCCCAATCCGACACAAATACAATACTACTGCACCACTCCAATGGAGTAACGTCAAGATTGCACTAACCTGGCAACTTGAAAAAAATCTTCTTCTTCACAATAGATCAAGTGAAATAGATCTAATAAGAAGTTAAAAGATGTCGTGGTAATATGACGTGAATTGACCAAGGTCGTTACTTTCTCCGTACTGTGTTGAGGTCTTTTCTAAAATTAGGGAAATAATAAACAAATGGCGTCACGACTAACGAAATAAATATAAATAATTTATAAACAAAAATGTAAAATTTAAATTTTTCTAGTTATATGTTTGGATGGTCAACACATATAATAGATCACGGAGCGCACCGCCCAACCTCCCACTAGAAAAAAGGTGAAGGTTGCGGTCTACAATTCTTGCCTGCGTCACTGAACCTCCAGGTACTTTCAGGTCGAAAGATCCCCGGGACGAGCCCCCATATAATATGTGACGGATTTATAAAGCCCCATTCAATAAATGATGGTTGAATGTTCAGACAAGAATGATAGACCGTTGTAGGAAAGTTAAACTTTCGTCCACTCGCTTCACATTCTTTCCAAAGATGGAACAAGAGGTTTTTTTTTTTTTTTTTTGTTTTTTTTTTGCTGTCTCAACCTCTGCGTCACCTCAGAGGCAGTGCACCCACGCCGCTCATTCCGACACCCCGTCCACAGCCAAAGCCCGGCCGGCCCCGCCGCAGCCCCGGCACCGGCAATCCACAGGGAGCAGTCAATGTCAAGTCGTCAAGAGGCATCCCACCGGAGGAGACACTGCACTGCTGCCGAGTCACTTCGGTGGTGTTCATGGCGCCTGTTCTGATCTAACATACGCAGGACACCACCTACTAAGCCCCCTACTGACGACAATAATTGCTTAGTCGCGGAGCCGGCGTGAGTGAGCTCTCCTCCGGAGGGCGCCACCACGTCCGTCCAACGACAGCCCCCATGATTTCGCCGATACCGGTGACCCCGAGGGAAGCAAACCAAGGCCACAGACGTGGAGAGGACATCGAAATTGAGGTCACCATGAGAGCAGGGCATGAAGGGCCACAGAATTTGAGACTTTTTTTTTTTTTAATGCTGTCAATGGAATGAGGATGATTAAGATGATGCTACGGATTTCCATTTGGTCTGAGACTACATGACAGGGCTGTACTCTACGCTTCCTTTCATAATATATCCTGCGTCAACCAGGCCCGAGAGATACAGGCACCTGCAGTGTTGGTCAGAAATTTGAGCAACACTCTCAGAAACGCATCCATTAAGTGGATGAAACTCGACTGTGTGGTCCCAGTCTTCCCAACTGAGTCCGCAGCAAACTCAACTCTGGGTAGGAGCCGGTAGGGGGGCAGAAAAAAACCACATGCTCTGATGGGATTCGAACCCACGACCTCCCAGCCGGAGTCCACGACGCTAACCACTTCGCCACGGCGGCTGTTTGGAACAAGAGGTTTTGGTCTTCAACAATAACAACTAAATTTAATAAAATAGAGTAACGATGAAGATGATCTCCCAGTGAGTATGTCGTTTTGTTGTTTTGAATGCTAATGTCCGTTTGCTCTTTATGAGATGGATTTCATATAAAAGAAACTAATCATGCACATTCACTTTGAAACAGCAAAGTTTCTGTTCTTCTCCACTTCGTTTATGCAATAGCACAAATATCGATTGTCCAATCGTGCTAAAAATGTCTTCGTAGAATACACATATAATATAGTTATGCATTACAAAAAATAAAATGTCTAGTGAGTTTTTTAGCATGATTGAATGTGGAGGGATGTGTTTGTATGATGGCACTCAGCATCACGAATCCTGTAGTCTTCCGGAGTTCCGCTTGCTCAGAGCCCAAACCTCCAGATTCCACAACGTTGACACGCCAACACGTTCTCTCAACGAAGAATGTAGTAGGATAAGGATGCGTGACGAAGATAAAGATAAAGATACGGGAAGAGGAAAAGGAAACCTGCAAGATAACGATCGTCTTAAATCTTGCACTATAATGGCATTTCACTAATCCACTCACTACACGTTTCCAAACACACTTACAATTGCACTAGCTTGCTCTATCATTTACAATGTTTCCATCAAAATTTGCTCTACGATAAAACTTGTTAACAAAGAAGAAAAGTGTATACGAATATTCCAATCTGCTTAATTGTGTAATTCGCAAGGCTTAATGCTGATGAATTACAATTATATTTAATCCCTTAACAGATTAAATCAAATCGCGTTAATCTTCATATTACACAGATCACTTAGATCCAAGAAAAATGTTTCGTTCATAACTTGAACTCGTTTACGATTCTCCAAATAATAAATCTGCATTCACACAAATATCATATCTTCTAAATATGGTTGTATGCAACGTTGGAAACTGAAATAGAATTTGCATAATATAGATTAATACATGACAACACAATATGATGAGAGCAAACAAATGAAAATGACAGCTCCATAATGAATCATATGTGTTGACTGTAAATCTGAAATAATTAATTCAGAGCATTTAGATGATCGCGCGCACAAAATATTACTGAACCGGTAAATGTGCCTTAATACATTATATTGAGATAAATTTTGTTGCGCTACACGAAAAAAATTGGTTTCGATCTATTTACCTCAAAACAGTCTTCAGTGGCTCCAGCTATCGACTTGACCACGGAATGATGAAACTCGTCAAAGCATTCCCCGCAAAGGTTGTGGATGCTGCGATCTGCCCTGCAGTCCCTCTCAGTCTGGCTTGACTGATTCCTTAACAGGCTTCTTCTTTTCGAAAAATTGACCTTTCGTGTCGAGCCAATTCTCGTCAACTTGGTTGATCAGTTATTATGAAGCAACGGCCAACACTTACTGCACAGGCGGATAAAAAAAACAACTGATATTTCGATAATTATGATTGGTCAATACCATGGTTTTCCATACTCTAAGAGCGTAAATTATTTTATTATTAATACAAATACAAGTCTACAACAACGTTTAAAATCATAAGATTACTGCACTAAAGCAAAAACTAACAATTAGTTTCGTCGTTTGGATATAGAAATATAAAACAAGTGCAGAGCAAATAAACGTCATGCATCAATTGCGTCATTTTCTCAATGAAAATGACCCGAGCTTATGAATGAACGTCACAAATACCCCCCTTCTTAGCGAAAAATCCTATTTAAAGCAAAACACTAAGAAAAGTGACAGTCCATTAATAAGTCAGATACAGTAATATGTTATTAAACTATAAATAACACCGATGCTGGATCAAATAATCAAATTATGCGCAACTCTTCTGCATTGCTCAATGTATATACATTTGCAGGATTCCAGAGTGCTTCACTCTTCAACAACTGTACTTCTGCTCATGTAGTCTGCACCAACATTATCTTTCCCAGGGATGACTCTGATGTGAAATCATGATCTTGCAGGAGTATTGCCCAACGTAACAAGCAACCTTTTGCAGTCTTGTTCTTTTTCAGACATTGCAAAGGTTGATGGTCTGTTTCCAGTACAAAGTTCGTACCGTAGAGATATGGTTAAAACTTTTTGACTGCCCACACAACTGCCAAGCATTCTTTCTCCACTGTGGCGTAGTTTCCTTTCAGGCTTGTTGAGTTTCTTACTACATAAGCCACTGGCTGTAGCATTTCATCATGCTCTTGTAGTAGAACTGCTCCCAGTCCTAGATCACTGGCGTCTGTGCGTAGCACATAGGGCTTTTCCCTATCTGGCAATCGCATGATAGGTGCGCTGACGAGTTTGTTCTTCAGCGTCCTCATGGCTTTCTCACATGCTTCTGACCATGCAATCTTCTCCGGCTGGTCTTTCTTTGTCAGATCTGTCAATGGTACAGCAATCATGGCGAAGTTCGGAACAAATTTCCGATAATATCCTGCCAAACCCAGGAATGACCTGAGCTCTTTCTTGGTCTTTTGTCTTTCGGCTTTCTCAAGCTTTTCCAAACTTGTCCAATTCTGGTCTGACCTGACCTCGTCCATTCTGATGTCCCAAGAATGGTATCTCATGAAATCCAAAGAAGCATTTGGAGGGTTTGACAGTGAGCCCTGCCCCTTGCAGTCTCTCGAGTAGGGTTCTGATTGCATCAACATGTTCCTCCCAAGTCTCGGAAGCGATCAAAATGTCATCAATAAAGTGTGGACATCTTTCGACTTTATGTCACTCAGTAATTTCCTCATCATCCTTATGAACACGGCACTTGCGTTTCTCATGCCAAAGGGCATACGTTTCCACTGATATTGTCCCTTGGGGGTACTGAAAGCTGTCTTTGGCTTGTCTTTCTCATCCATCTGAATCTGCCAAAATCCCTTGGACAGATCAATTTTGGAAAAGTATTTGCTTTTCCGATCTTCGCAAAGATAGTTTCGATGTCTGGTAGTGACTCTGCATCAAATTCTGTCATAAGATTCAGTCTCCTGTAGTCGATACAGAACCTGACTGTTGAGTCTTTCTTCTTGACTAACACAATGGGCGCATTGTATGGTGATATGGCTGGTTCTATCACTCCCATGGCTAACATTTGATCAACCTCCTTTTCAACAGTTTCTATCTGAGAATGTGGCACTGGGTACTGATGTACTTTCACTGGTTGTTGTGATGTCAGTTTCAACTCAAGGTAACCAATTTGTTTCACCAGGCAAATCCGTGATGATTTTGTCATGACGACGAACAATGTTTTTCCAGCTCTGTCTTCTGTTCCTTGGATAGCTGTGGTCCATACACAACATTGCTGGAGTCCTCGGTTCTCTTCAAAGGTATGAGTGGTATATGATCAGCCCAAATACTCTTCATGATCCTCCTCCTGCATAACAACTGCGACGTACTCTTGTTGTTTCAATCCTTCTCTTTCGAAGTATTCCTTGAGGAGATTGATGTGGATGTCTTCTCCTTGCCGTTGATTTCAATCTTGTAATCGACTGGATTCACCCTTCTGGAAATGGTGTATGGTCCTTTCCATGTCAATTGGAGCTTGTTGTGTTTCTGTGGAAGTAGCCCCTAGTACTTTGTTTCCAGGAATGAGATGTCTCATTTTCGTTTTCCTGTTGTAGTGCTTCGCTTGACATCCGTTAGCCTTGTCCAGATTGTCACGAGCTATCTTGCATGTTTCTTCAATCCTCTCCTTCAGATCAATGACATATTCCGCTGTTGTTCTAAACGTCTGTTTCTAGCTCCTCGTCTGTCCATATCTGTTTTAAGACTTGCATTGGTCCACGCACATGTCTCCCATAGAGTAGTTCAAATGGTGAGAACTTGAGTGATTCTTGTGGTGCTTCCCTGTAAGCAAACAATACTGCTGGAAGAAATCTGTCCCATTCTTTGGGGGTTGATCCAAACAAAGTTTCTTCAACATGATCTTTAACGTGCCATGAATCTTTCCACGAGTCCGTTGGTTTGAGCGTGGTATGGCGTTGTGGTGATAACCTTTGATGTTCAAGAGTCTGTTGACCTCTTGCATTGTCCCAGAAAGAAATTGACTACCTCTGTCCGTGAGAATTTGCGTTGGTATTCCCACTCGCTCCAGAATTTCCCACAAAGCTTCAGCCACTGTTTCTGTGTTGATGTTACGGAGTGCTTTTTGCTTCTGCGTACGCGTAGCATAATCAATTACAGTGAGAATGTATCTCTTCCCTGATGATGACATGGGGTTGATGGGTCCAATGATATCCACTGCAAGACGATGGAATGGTATCTCTATCAGTGGCATCCTCTGAACTGGTGCTTTCCTGATACTATTTCTGCCGATACATCTCTGACACGTATCGCATGATGCACAATATCTTTTGACGTCACCTTCCACTCCTGGCCAAAAGAAATCATGTAGTAGACGCTCTTTTGTACGTCTCACGCCAAGGTGTCCAGACATAGGTATGTCATGAGCTACCTGTAGTACATTAGATCTAAGTTTCCTGGGTACCACAACTTGGGTATTTTGCGTTGTTGGTGTAGGCACCTTCCTGTACAGTATTCCTTTCTTGATCAAGAATGATGTTTCAACACCTGTTTTGCTGGTACGTGCGTTGCCCGGGTTTACGGCCAACTCAATCACTTCTTGAGTGATGGGTCTTTTGTCTGTTCTTCTTTCAACTCTGCAGGAGATACAATGCTGCATGTTTTTCCCTAATCTTGAGGGGTTTCCTCTGTTTATCGTAACTGCTGCTGCTTGGATGGATAGACAGGTACATTGATGATCCCTCCTGTTTCTTGCTTGCGTGTATTTCCAATCAATACTGGGCAAACGGGTTTCTTCCATAACGAGTACTTCAGTTTTGTCCGAGAAGTAGGGAGTCTCCATGTGTACATTCGCCACAGGAAGATTTTGTTTGACTGATGACGATGCCAGTGATACCTCTTTTTTCTGACCTGTATAGCAATGCTCTGGAACTAAGTCCTTCCTCACGATTGGTCGTGGTAGAGCCTGTATCTCTCACAGCATCCACTGTTTTTCCCTCGACTTCCACTGTGCAATAAGGATTGAATTCGACCCCCTTACAATTATCACACAATTGTTGATCATCCTTCAGTTGACTTTGGGTGCAGGCCGTTCTCGTAGTACACATCGCTGTGTCATTTCTCTTTTGCATGCAATCCCTCTGATGATGTGGTCCTCCACATCGGTAACACTTTATTTGAAAGCAATAACTTCTCCTTTCGTTGCCTCCCTTGTCAGGTACAGATCCCCTCGGTTTATCCTCTTTCCGAGCTTCCTTGTGTGACCTCTGTTCTCATTTCCATGACCATTCCTACGATGATCAGGTTTGTTGTCACGGTAACTCCTCTCCACAAGTCTCGTCTGTTCAAACAGATCTGCTGCTGCAACAGCTTCCTTTCCAGTCTGTGGATCTCTTTCTCTGACAAATCTTGCCTGATCAAAAGGCAATGCTTCCAGACATTTCTCCAGGATCAACGTTTCTTTCAAATCCTTTTCTGTCTTGTTGGACAAATTCAACCACCTCTCTAGCCATGTAGACAAACGATCCCATAATGACAATGACGTGTCAGCGCTCTCTTTGCGTGCTGTACGAAATTTCTGTCTGTAATGACCAGCACTCAGTTGGTACTTATGAAAAAGTGCCTGTTTGATGAGGTTATAGTCCGCCGACTCTGCTGCGGGTAGTTCACATACGCTTCCCTAGCTCTGCCCTTGAGTAATGGAGCTAACCTGGCACCCCATTCCTCCTCGTTCCATCCATTGATGACTGCCACCTTCTCAAATTGAGTCAAATATGACTCAAGGTCGTCCTTGTCTTCTAAGTAAGGTAACTTGACATTAGCCAACACTGCAGTCTGTAGAATAGATCGGGTGCTAGCACTTGGTTGTGCATCACCACTGCTTCCTGCTTTTACTCTTGCTAACTCTAATTGTAATTGTCTCTCGGCCTCTCATTTTTCTCGATCTCTTCTTCACGCTCCTTCTCTCGTTCTCGTTCCATTCATCCTTTTCCTTGATGTAAAGAGCGAATTCTGCTCCTTTAGGCCTAGCTCTAGTGCCTCGGCTTTCCATTGATGGAATTGCGCACTAGTTTGAATTTGCTGAGACTGACTTTCGTCAGGGGCAGATGCCTGACGTGGGGACTTTCTTGTCGGCATGTCCCCTACCACTGCAAGTCCTGTTGTCTTAACAAATTTAATAAATACAAATAACGGGGAAACCGAATACCGTCACGTGTTAATGCCAAATGATATTGACACACGTTTCAGAACACCGAGTGTAAAGAAACAACTTTCCACCACGATGGGAAACACACTACACAACCCCGTGTAGTAAAAATGGGATGACTACACTCGAAACCCCAAACACGTCAACAAACCAAACCATGGTTTGTACACACAGCTGACGAACGGACGCGCTGAAAAATATATCTCCGATATCGTACGTACGATTCACCAAAACAATACGGCGCACGCAAAATAGCCCGTGGTGTCACCTTGCACCCACGTTAATAGCCTACGTTGAAATCCCGCTTTAGAGTATCAATACTTTAACTCTAATCCTTGTGTCCCAATCCCACTCAAATACAATACTACTGCACCACTCCAATGCAGTAACGTCAAGATTGCACTAACCTGGCAACTTGAAAAAAATCTTCTTCTTCACAATAGATCTAGTGAAATAGATCTAATAAGAAGTTAAAACATGTCGTGGTAAATATGACGTGGAATTGACCAAGGTCGTTACTTTCTCTGTACTGTGTTGAGGCCTTTTCTAAAATTAGGGAAATAATAAACAAATAGCGTCGCGACAAACGAAATAAATGTAAATAATTTATTAACAAAAATGTAAAATTTAAATTTTTCTAGTTATATGTTGGATGGTCAACACATATAATAGATCACGGAGCGCACAGCCCAACCTCCCATGAGAAAAAAGGTGAAGGTTGCGGTCTACAATTCTTGCCTGCGTCACTGAACCTCCAGTACTTTCAGATCGAAAGATCCCCGGGACGAGCCCCCATATAATATGTGACGGATTTTATAAAGCCCCATTCAATAAATGATGGTTGAATGTTCAGACAAGAATGATAGACCGTTGTAGGAAAGTTAAACTTTAGTCCACTCCCTTCACATTCTTTCCAAAGATGGAACAAGAGGTTTTGATCTTCAACAATAACAACTAAATTTAATAAAAAAAAGTAACGATGAAGATGATCTGCAGTGAGTATGTCGTTTGTTGTTTGAATGCTAATGTCCGTTTGCTCTTTATGAGATGGATTTCATATAAAAGAAACTAATCATGCACATTCACTTTTAAACAGCAAAGTTTCTGTTCTTCTCCACTTCGTTTATGCAATAGCACAAATATCGATGTCCGTTCGTGCTAAAAATGTCTTTCGTAGAATACACATATAATATAGTTATGCATTACAAAAAAAAAATAAAATGTCTGATTTTGTTGTAGCATGATTGAATGTGGAGGATGTGTTTGTATGATTGGCACTCAGCTTCACGGAATCCTTAGTCTTCCGGAGTTCCGCTGATGCTCAGAGTCCACCTCCAGATTCCAGCAACGTTGACACGCCAACACGTTCCTCTCAACGAAGAATGTAGTAGTATAAGGATGCGTGACGAAGATAAAGATAAAGATACGGGAAGAGGAAAAGGAAACCTGCAAGATAACGATCGTCTTAAATCTTGCACTATAATGGCACATCACTAATCCACTCACTACACGCTCCAAACACACTTACAATTGCACTAGCTTGCTCTATCATTTACAATTGATTTCCTTCAAAATTTGCTCTACGATAAAACTTGTTAACAAAGAAGAAAAGTGTACACGAATATTCCAATCTGTCTAATTGTGTAATTCGCCAAGCTTAATGCTTGATGAATTACAATTATATTTAATCCCTGAACAGATTAAAAACAAATCGCGTTAATCTTCATATTACACAGATCACTTAGATCCAAGAAAATGTTTCGTTCATAACTTGAAACTCGTTTACGATTCTCCAAATAATAAATCTGCATTCACACAAATATCATATCTTCTAAATATGGTTGTATGCAACGGTGAAACTGAAATAGAATTTGCATAATATAGATTAATACATGACAACACAATATGAGAGAGCAAAGAAATAAAAATGACAGCTCCATAATCAATCATATGTGTTGACTGGTAAATCTGAAATAATTAATTCAGAGCATTTTAGATGATCGCGCGCACAAAATATTACTGAACCGGTAAATGTGCCTAATACGTATATATTGAGATAAATTTTGTTGTGCTACACCAAAAAATTGGTTTCGATCTATTTACTTCAACACAGTCTTCAGTGGCTCCAGCTATGGACTTGACCACGGAACGATGAAACTCGTCAAAGCCTTCCCCGGAAAGGTTGTGGATGCTGTCGATCTGCCCTGCAGTCCCCTCTCAGTCTGGCCTTGACTGATTCCTTCAACAGGCTTCTTCTTTTCGAAAATTTGACCTTTCGTGTCGAGCCAATTTCTCGTCAACTTGGTTGATCAGTTTGTATGAAGCAACGGCCAACACTTACTGCACATGGCGGATAAAAAAAACAACAACTGATATTTCGATAATTATGATTGGTCAATACCATGGTTTTCCATACTCTAAGAGTGTAAATTATTTTATTATTAATACAAATACAAGTCTACAAAAACGTTTGAAATCATAAGAGTACTGCACTAAAGCAAAAACTAACAATTAGTTTCGTCGTTTGGATATAGAAATATAAAACAAGTGCAGAGCAAATAAACGTCATGCATCAATTGCGTCATTTTCTCAATGAAATGACCCGAGCTTATGAATGAACGTCACAAATACCCCCCTTCTTAGCGAAAAATCCTATTTAAGCAAAACACTAGAAAAGTGACAGTCCATTAATAAGTCAGATACAGTAATATGTTATTAAACTTATAAATAACACCTATGCTGGATCAAATAATCAAATTATGCGCAACTCTTCTGCATTGCTCAATGTATATACATTTGCAGGATTTCAGAGTGCTTCACTCTTCAACAACTGTACTTCTGCTCATGTAGTCTGCACCAACATTATCTTTCCCAGGGATGACTCTGATTGTGAATCATGATCTTGCAGGAGTATTGCCCAAGTAACAAGCGACCGTTTGCAGTCTTGTTCTTTTCAGACATTGCAAAGGTTGATGGTCTGTTTCCAGTACAAAGTTCGTACCGTAGAGATATGGTTCAACTTTTTTACTGCCCACACAAACTGCCAAGCATTCTTTCTCCACTGTGCGTAGTTCCTTTCAGGCTTGTTGAGTTTCTTACTAGCATAAGCCACTGGCTGTAGCATTTCATCATGCTCTTGTAGTAGAACTGCTCCCAGTCCTAGATCACTGGCGTCTGTGCGTAGCACATAGGGCTTTTCCCTATCTGGCAATCGCATGATAGGTGCGCTGACGAGTTTGTTCTTCAGCGTCCTCATGGCTTTCTCACATGCTTCTGACCATGCAATCTTCTCCGGCTGGTCTTTCTTTGTCAGATCTGTCAATGGTACAGCAATCATGGCGAAGTTCGGAACAAATTTCCGATAATAATCCTGCCAAACCCCGGAATGACCTGAGCTCTTTCTTGGTCTTTTGTCTTTCGGCTTTCTCAAACTTTTCCAACTTGTCCAATTCTGGTCTGACCTGACCTCGTCCAATCTGATGTCCCAAGAATGGTATCTCATGAAATCCAAAGAAGCATTTGGATGGTTTGACAGTGAGCCCTGCCCCTTGCAGTCTCTCGAGTACGGTTCTGATTGCCTCAACATGTTCCTCCCAAGTCTCGGAAGCGATCAAAATGTCATCAATAAAGTTGTGGACATCTTTCGACTTTATGTCACTCAGTAATTTCCTCATCATCCTTATGAACACGGCACTTGCGTTTCTCATGCCAAAGGGCATACGTTTCCACTGATATTGTCCCTTGGGGGTACTGAAAGCTGTCTTTGGTTTGTCTTTCTCATCCATCTGAATCTGCCAAAATCCCTTGGACAGATCAATTTTGGAAAAGTATTTTGCTTTTCCGATCTTCGCAAAGATATTTCGATGTCTGGTAGTGACTCTGCATCAAATTCTGTCATAAGATTCAGTCTCCTGTAGTCGATACAGAACCTGACTGTTGAGTCTTTCTTCTTGACTAACACAATGGGCGCATTGTATGGTGATATGGCTGGTTCTATCACTCCCAGGCTAACATTTGATCAACCTCCTTTTCAACAGTTTTCTATCTGAAATGTGGCACTGGGGACTGATGTACTTTCACTGGTTTGTTGTGATGTCAGTTTCAACTCACAGGTAACCAGATTGGTTTCACCAGGCAAATCCGTGATGATTTTGTCATGACGACGAACAATGTTTTCCAGCTCTGTCTTCTGTTCCTTGGATAGCTGTGGTCCATACACAACATTGCTGGAGTCCTCGGTTCTCTTCAAAGGTATGAGTGGTATATGATCAGTCAAATACTCTTCATGATCCTCCTCCTGCATAACAACTGCGACGTACTCTTGTTGTTTCAATCCTTCTCTTTCGAAGTATTCCTTGAGGAGATTGATGTGGTATGTTTTTCTCCTTGCCGTTGATTTCAATCTTGTAATCGACTGGATTCACCCTTCTGGAAATGGTGTACGGTCCTTTCCATGTCAATTGGAGCTTGTTGTGTTTCTGTGGAAGTAGCACTAGTACTTTGTTTCCAGGAATGAGATGTCTCATTTTCGTTTTCCTGTTGTAGTGCTTCGCTTGACGTCCGGCAGCCTTGTCCAGATTGTCACGAGCTATCTTGCATGTTTCTTCAATCCTCTCCTTCAGATCAATACATATTCCGCTGTTGTTCTAACTCTGTTTCTAGCTCCTCGTCTGTCCATATCTGTTTTTAAGACTTGCATTGGTCCACGCACATGTCTCCCATAGAGTAGTTTCAAATGGTGAGAACTTGAGTGATTCTTGTGGTGCTTCCCTGTAAGCAAACAATACTGCTGAAGAAATCTGTCCCATTCTTTGGGTTGATCCAAACAAAGTTTCTTCAACATGATCTTTAACGTGCCATTGAATCTTTCCACGAGTTCCGTTGGTCTGAGCGTGGTATGGCGTTGTGGTGATACCTTTGATGTTCAAGAGTCTGTTGACCTCTTGCATTGTCCCAGAAGAAATTGACTACCTCTGTCCGTGAGAATTTGCGTTGGTATTCCCACTCGCGTCCAATTTCCCACAAAGCTTCAGCCACTGTTTCTGTGTTGATGTTACGGAGTGCTGTTGCTTCTGCGTAGCGCGTAGCATAATCAATTACAGTGAGAATGTATCTCTTCCCTGATGATGACATGGGGTTGATGGGTCCCAAAGAATCCACTGCAACACGATGGAATTTGGTATCTCTATCAGTGGCATCCTCTGAACTGGTGCTTTCCTGATACTATTTCTGCCGATACATCTCTGACACGTATCGCATGATGCACAATATCTTTTGACGTCACCTTCCATCCTGGCCAAAAGAAATCATGTAGTAGACGCTCTTTTGTACGTCTCACGCCAAGGTGTCCAGACATATGTATGTCATGAGCTACCTGTAGTACATTAGATCTAAGTTTCCTGGGGACCACAACTTGGTATGTTGCGTCGTTGGTGTAGGCACCTTCCTGTACAGTATTCCTTTCTTGATCAAGAAAGATGTTTCAACACCTGTTTGTCTGGTACGTTTCGTTGTCCGGTTTTTCGGGCCAACTCAATCAGCTTCTTGAGTGATGGGTCTTTTGTCTGTTCTTCTTTCAACTCTGCAGGAGATACAATGCTGGCATGTTGTTTCCTTAATCTTGAGCGGTTTCCTCTTTTATCGGTAACTGCGCTGCTTGGATGGGATAGACAGGTACATTGATGATCCCTCCTGTTTCTTGCTTGCGTTGTATTTCCAATCAATACTGGGCAAACGGGTTTCTCCATAACGAGTACTTCAGTTTTGTCCGAGAAGTAGGAGTCTCCATGTGTACATTCGCCACAGGAAGATTTTGTTTGACTGATGACGATGCCAGTGATACCTCTTTTTTCTGACCTGTATAGCAATGCTCTGGAACTGAGTCCTCCTCACGATTGTCATGGGTAGAGCCTGTATCTCTCACAGCATCCACTGTTTTTCCCTCGACTTCCACTGTGCAATAAGGAAATTTAATCGATCCCCTTACAATTATCACACAATTGTTGATCATCCTTCAGTTGAGATTGTGCAGCCGTTCTCGTAGTACACATCGCTGTGTCATTTCTCTTTTGCATGCAAACCCTCTGATGATGTGGTCCTCCACATCGGTAACACTTTATCTGAAAGCAATAACTTCTCCTGTCGTTGCCTCCCTTGCCAGTACACATCCCCTCGGGTTTATCCTCTTTCCGGCTTCCTTGTGTGGACCTCTGTTCTCATTTCCATGACCATTCCTATGATGATCAGGTTTGTTGTCACGGTAACCCTCTCCACAAGTCTCGTCTGTTCAAACAGATCTGCTGCTGCAACAGCTTCCTTTCCAGTCTGTGGATCTCTTTCTCTGACAAATCTTGCCTGATCAAAAGGCAATGCTTCCAAAAATTTCTCCAGGATCAACGTTTCTTTCAAATCCTTTTCTGTCTTGTTGGACAGATTCAACCACCTCTCTAGCCACGTAGACAAACGATCCCATAATGACAATGACGTGTCAGCGCTCTCTTTGCGTGCTGTACGAAATTTCTGTCTGTAATGACCAGCACTCAGTTGGTACTTATGCAAAAGTGCCTGTTTGATGAGGTTATAGTCCGCCGACTCTGCTGTGGGTAGTTTCACATACGCTTCCCTAGCTCTGCCCTTGAGTAATGGAGCTAACCTGGCACCCCATTCCTCCTCGTTCCATCCATTGATGACTGCCACCTTCTCAAAATTTAGTCAAATATGACTCAAGGTCGTCCTTGTCTTCTAAGTAAGGTAACTTGACATTAGCCAACACTGCAGTCTGTAGAATAGATCGGGTGCTAGCACTTGGTTGTGCATCACCACTGCTTCCTGCTTTTACTCTTGCTAACTCTAATTGTAATTGTCTCTCGGCCTCTCTTTTTTCTCGATCTCTTTCTTCACGCTCCTTCTCTCGTTCCGTTCCATTTCATCCTTTTCCTTGATGTAAAGAGCGAATTCTGCTCCTTTTAGGCCTAGCTCTAGTGCCTCGGCTTTCCATTGTTGGAATTGCGCACTAGTTTGAATTTGCTGAGACTGACTTTCGTCAGTGGCAGATGCCTGACGTCGGACTTTCTTGTCAGCATGTCCCCTACCACTGCAAGTCCTGTTGTCTTAACAATTTAATAAATACAAATAACGCGGAAAACCGAATACCGTCACGTGTTAATGCCAAATGATATTGACACACGTTTCAGAACACCGAGTGAAAAGAAACAACTTTCCCACAACGACTGGGAAACACACTACACAACCCCGTGTAGTAAAAATGGGGATGACTACACTCGAAACCCCAAAACACGTCAACAAACCAAACCACGGTTTGTACACACAGCTGACGAACGGACGCGCTGAAAAATATATCTCCGATATCGTACGTACGATTCACCAAAACAATACGGCGCACGCAAAATAGCCCCTGGTGTCACCTTGCACCCACGTTTTAAAAGCCTACGTTGAAATGCCGCTTTAGAGTATCAATACTTTACTCTATTCCTTGTGTCCCAATCCGACACAAATACAATACTACTGCACCACTCCAATGCAGTAACGTCAATATTGCACTAACCTGGCAACTTGAAAAAATCTTCTTCTTCACAATAAATCTAGTGAAATAGATCTAATAAGAAGTTAAAACATGTCGTGGTAATTATGACGTGAATTGACCAAGGTCGTTACTTTCTCTGTACTGTGTTGAGGCCTTTTCTAAAATTAGGGAAATAATAAACAAATAGCGTCGCAACAAACGAAATAAATGTAAATAATTTATGAACAAAAATGTAAAATTTAAATTTTTCTAGTTAAGTCAAGCACTGTATCTCAACTCAAGAATGTTTTCCAGTGATGTTAAAAGCTGTTCACAGGATTTAAAGAATTGGATGACTTTGAATAAATTGCAGCTGAATGACGACAAAACTGAAGTTCTACTCCTTGCTCCTCCCAAACTCCAAGGTCATCCCTCCTTTCCCCTTTTTCCATCAGTATCGGAAGTTCTGATATTCAACTCTCATTCCAGGCTCGTAACCTCGGTGTGACTTTTGATTCCACCCTCTCTTTCAAGCACCACGTGTCTAATGTTTGTAAGGCAGCATATCTGGAAATACGTAAGATCAGTTCAATCAGACACTTCCTTTCCACTGAAGCCCAAAAAACTCTGGTTTGTTCCCAATTCTCTCAAGGCTGGACTACTGCAACAGTCTCTTGGCTGGCTCACCAAAGTACCTACTCAATAAACTGCAGAAGGTTCAAATAGCGCTGCCAGGCTTGTTTGCAAAGTGTCTAAACGTAAACATGTCACTCCTCTGTTGCAGTCCCTCCACTGGCTTCCAATCCAGAGGCGAATTGACTACAAGCTGGGTTCTATCTCTTTCTCTTCTGTTTCTGGTACTGGACCAAAATATCTTGCCGACATCCTCCACATCTACACCCCATCCCGCCAACTTCGTTCCTCTGCCGACAGTCGCCTCTTGCGCATTCCTTCTGTCAAACAAAATCTTTTTGTCAACGTTTCTCTCTCCTTCCAAGAACAACTGTCTGGAATACACTTCCCATCAGTGTCAGACACCTACCTTCACCCTCTTCTTTCAATCTGCTGTCAAAACTAACTTCTTTCATCAGTCGTACCCCCCCCCCCCCCCAACTTCCCAATCCACCTTGAGTGGGTTTTTGGGTGCATGCGTGAGTGCCAGGTGGTTGTGTTGCTTGTGCATGCATGCCGTGTTGATGTGAGTGGCCTGTGTGTGTACGTGCAGGTGTCTGAGAGCGTGGGGTGTGTGGTCATGCGTGAGCACGTGTGTGCGCGCGGTCTTGCGCGCGTGCGCGCGCGCGCGTGTGTGTGTGTGTGTGTGTGTGTGTGTGTGTGTGTGTGTGTGTGTGTGTGTGTGTTGTTGTTGGTGGTGGTGGTAATGTAAAGCGCTTAGAGCCCTAAATTATAGAGAATAGGCGCTATACAAATTAACATTATTATTATTATTAATGTTTGGATGGTCAACACATATAATAGATCACGGAGCGCACAGCCCAACCTCCCACGAGAAAAAAGGTGAAGGTTGCGGTCTACAATTCTTGCCTGCGTCACTGAACCTCCAGGTACTTTCAGATCGAAAGACCCCCGGACGAGCCCCCATATAATATGTGACGGATTTATAAAGCCCCATTCAATAAATGATGGTTGAATGTTCAGACAAGAATGATAGACCGTTGTAGGAAGTTAAACTTTAGTCCACTCCCTTCACATTCTTCCAAAGATGGAACAAGGTTTTGATCTTCAACAATAACAACTAAATTTAATAAAATATGAGTAACGATGAAGATGATCTGCAGTGAGTATGTCGTTTTGTTGTTTTGAATGCTAATGTCCGTTTGCTCTTTATGAGATGGATTTCATATAAAAGAAACTATCATGCACATTCACTTTGAAACAGCAAAGTTTCTGTTCTTCTCCACTTCGTTTATGCAATAGCACAAATATCGATTGTCCGTTCGTGCTAAAAATGTCTTTCGTAGAATACACATATAATATAGTTATGCATTACAAAAAAAAATAAAATGTCTGAGTGTGTTGTAGCATGATTGAATGTGGAGGGATGTGTTTGTATGATTGGCACTCAGCTTCACGGAATCCTGTAGTCTTCCGGAGTTCCGCTGATGCTCAGAGTCCACCTCCAGATTCCAGCAACGTTGACACGCCAACACGTGCCTCTCAACGAAGAATGTAGTAGGATAAGGATGCGTGACGAAGATAAAGATAAAGATACGGGAAGAGGAAAAGGAAACCTGCAAGATAACGATCGTCTTAAATTTGCACTATAATGGCACATCACTAATCCACTCACTACACGCTCCAAACACACTTTACAATTGCACTAGCTTGCTCTATCATTTACAATTGATTTCCTTCAAAATTTTCTCTACGATAAAACTTGTTAACAAAGAAGAAAAGTGTACACGAATATTCCAAATCTGTCTTAATTGTGTAATTCGCAAGGCTTAATGCTTGATAAATTACAATTATATTTAATCCCTGAACAGATTAAATCAAATCGCGTTAATCTTCATATTACACAGATCACTGAGACCCAAGAAAATGTTTCGTTCATAACTTGAACTCGTTTACGATTCTCCAAATAATAAATCTGCATTCACACAAATATCATATCTTCTAAATATGGTTGTATGCAACGGTGAAACTGAAATAGAATTTGCATAATATAGATTAATACATGACAACACAATATGATGAGAGCAAACAAAATGAAAATGAACACATCCATAATCAATCTATGTGTTGATACTGGTAAATCTTGAAATGAATTAATTCAGAGCATTGTAGATGATCGCGCGCACAAAATATTACTGAACCGGTAAAATGTGCATTAATACGTATATATTGAGATTAAAATTTTGTTGTGCTACTCCATAAAAATTGGTCGTTTTACGATCTATTTACTTCAACACAGTCTTCAGTGGCTCCAGCTATCGACTTGACCACGGAACGATGAAAACACGTTCAAAGCCTTCCCCGCAAAGGTGTGGCTGCGGTTCGATCTGCCTGCAGCCCCATCTCAGTCTGGCGTTGACTGATTCCTTCAACAGGCTTCGTCTTTTCGAAAAATTTGACTTTCGTGTCGAGCCAATTTCTCGTCAACTTGGTTGATCAGTTGTATGAAGGCATACGGCCAACACTTTTACTGCACAGGGGCGGATAAAAAAACAACAACTGATTTTCGATAATTATGATGGGTCAATACCATGGTTTTTTCCTTACTATAAGAGTGTAAATTATTTTATTATTAATACAAATAAAGTCTACACAAGTTTTAAAATCATAAGAGTACTGCTTCTAAAGCAAAAAATAACAAGTAGTTTCGTCGTTTGGATATAGCAAATATAAAACAAGGGCAAGAGGAAATAAACGTCATGCATTCAATTGCGTCATTTTTCTCAATGAAAATGACCCGAGGCTTATGAATGAACGTCATAATACCCCCCTTCTTAGCGAAAAATCCTATTTTAAGCACAACACTAATGAAAGGTGACAGTCCATTAATATGTCAGATCAGTTACTTTGTTATTAACTTATAAATAAACACGATGTGGATTCTAATATTCAAATTATGCGCTACTCTGCTGCCATTGACAATGTATATACATTTGCAGGATTCCAGAAGTGCTGCTCCTCTTCAACAACAGTACTCTGCTCATGAAGTATGCACCAACTTTATCTTTACCAGCGATGACTCTGATTGTGAAATCAATGATCTTGCAGGAGGTTATTGCCCACGAACAAGCGACCGTTTGCTGTCTTATTCTTTTTCAGACATGCAAATGGTTGATGGTCTGTTTTCCAGTTCAAAGTTTAGTTACCGTAGAGATATGGTTCAAACTTTTTGACTGCCCACACAACTGCCAAGCATTTCTTTCTCTAGTGGCGTAGTTTCCTTTCAGCTTGTTGAGTTTCTTTACTGCATAAGCCACTGGCTGTAGCATTTCATCATGCTCTTGTAGTGAAACTTGCTCACAGTCCTAGGATCACTGGCGTGCTGTGGTCGGCAATAGGGCTTTTTTTATCTGGCAATCGCATGTATGGTGCGCTGACGAGTTTGTTCTTCAGCGTTCTCATGGCATTCTCACATGCTTCTGACCATGGCAATCTTCTCGGTGGTCTTTCTTTGTCAGAATCTGTAATGGTACAGCAATCATGGCGAAGTTCGGAAAAAATTTCCGATAAATATTCCTGCCAAACCCAGGGATGACTGAGCTCTTTCTTGGTCTTTTGTCTTTCGGCTTTCTCATGCTTTTCCCAACTTGTCCGATTTCTGGTCTGATCTGACCTGGGGTTCCAATCTGATGTCCCAAGATGGGGGTTATCGCTTGAAATCCAAGATGCATTTGGAGGGTTTTGCAGTGAGCCCTGCCCTTGCAGGTATCTCGAGTACGGTTCTGATTGCCTCTACATGTTCCTCCCACGTCTCGGGAAGCGATCAAAATGTCATCAAATAAAGTTGTGGAATTCTTTCGACTTTACGTCCACTCAGTAATTTCCTCATTCATCCTTTGTGGAAACACGGGCTCTTGCGGTTTCTCATGCCAAAGGGGCATACGTTTCCCACTGATATTAGTCCCTTGGGCGGTTACTGCGAGCTTGTCTTTGGCTGTCGTTCTCATCACATCCTGAATTCTGCCAAAATCCTTGGACAGATCAATTTTGAAAAGTATTTGCCTTTTCCGATCTTCGCAAAGATAGTTTCTCGATGTCTGGTAGTGGCTCGGCATCAAATTCTGTATACGATTCAGTCTCCTGTAGTCCGGATACAGAACCTGATTTTTTGAGTCTTTCTTCGTGGAAATTAACACAATGGGCGCATTGTATGGTGATATGGCTGGTTCTATCCTCCCATGGCTAACATTTGTATCAACGTCCTTTTTCTCAACAGTGTCTATTCTGAGAAATGTGGCACTGGATATGATGTACTTTCACTGGTTGTTGTGATGTCTGTTTCAACTCACAGGTAACCAGATTGGTTTAACCTGGCAAATCCGTGAGGATTTTGTCATGACGACGAACAATGTTTTTCCAAGCTCTGTCTTCTGTTCCTTGGATAGCTGTGTCCATACAAAACATTGCTGAGTCTCGGTTCTCTTCATAGGTATGAGTGGTATACTGATCAGTCAAATACTCTTCATGAATCCTCTCCTGCAGTAACAACTGCGACGTACTCGTGTGCTGTTTCAATCTTCCTCTTTTGGAAAGTATTCCTTGAGGAGATGGATGTGGTATGTCTGCTTCCTTGCCGTTGATTTCAATCTTGTATTCGGACTGGATTCACCCTTGGAAATGGTTGTACGGTCCTTTCCATGTCAATTGGAGATTGTTGTGTGTTTCTGTGGGGAAGTCAAGCACTAGTACTTTTGTTTCCAGGAATGAGATGTTCTCATTTTCGTTTCCTGTTGTAGTGCTTCGCTTGACGTCCGGCTGCCTTGTCCAGATTGTCACGGCTATCTTGCATAGTTTCTTCAATTCTCTTCAGAGCAATGACATATTCCGCTGTTGTTCTAACGGTCTGTTTCTAGTCTCTCGTCTGTCCATATCTGTTTTAAGACTTGACATTGGTCCACGGCAGCATGTTCCTAGAGTAGTACAAATGGTAAGAACTTGAGGTAATTCTTCTTGTGGTTGCTTCCCTGTAAGCAAACAATACTGCTGGAAGAAATCTGTTCCCATTTTGGGTTGACCCATACAAAAGTTTCTTCAACATGATCTTCAAACGTTCAATTGAATCTTTCACGAGTCCGATGGGTCTGAGCGTGGTATGGCGTTTGTGGGGACACCTTTGATGTTCAGAGTCTGTTGACCTCTGCATTGTCCAGTAAGAAAATTGACTACCTATGTCCGTTGAGAATTTGGCGTTTGGTATTCCCACTCGCGTACCAGATTTCCACTAAGTTTCAGCTCTGTTTCTGTGTTGATGTTACGGAGTGCTGTTGCTTCTGCGTAGCGCGTAAGCATTAATCCAATTACAGTGGACTGTATCTCTTCCCTGTGATGACATGGGGTTTGATGGTTCAATGATAATCCACTGCAACACGATGGAATGGTATCTCTAATCTGTGGCATCCTCTGAACTGGTGCGTTCCTGATTACTTTTTCTGCGATACATCTCTGACACGTATGAATGATGCACAATATTTTTTGACGTCACCTTCCATCCTGGCCAAAAGAAATAATGTGTAGACGCTCTTTTTGTAGTCTCACGCCAAGGTGTCCAGACATAGGTATGGTCCACTAGCTTACCTGTAGTAGTACATTGATTCTAAGTTTCCTGGGTACCACAAAAATCTTGGGTATGTTTGCAGTCGTTGGTGTAGGCACCTTCCTGTACTGTTTTCCTTTCTTGATCAAAGATTGTTGTTTCAGCACCTGTTTTGTGGTATCGTGCGTTGTCGGTTTTTGGCCAACTCAATCAAGTTCTTGTAGTGAGGGGTCTGTTGCCTGTTCTTCTTGCAAACTCTGCAGGAGATTATAATTGCTGCATGTTGTTTCCTTAATCTGAGCGGTTTCCTCTGTGTATTGGTAACTGCTGCTGCTGGATGGGTTAGACAGGTACATTGATGATCCCTCCTTATTCTTGCCATGTTTCCGTGGATTTCCAATCAATACTGGGCAAAACGGGTTTCTCCATAACGATACTTCAGTTTTGTCCGGAGACAGTAGGGAGTCTCAGGTGTACTATTCGCACAGGAAGATTTTGTTTGACTGATGATCGATGCCAGTGATACATCTTTTTTCTTGCTTGTATAGCAATGCTCTGGAACTAAGTCTTCCTCACGATTGTCATGGTAGAGCTGTATCTTCTCACAGCATCCACTGTTTTTCCCTCGACTTCACTGTGCAATTAAGGATTGATTCGATCCCCTTACATTATCACACAATTGTTGATATCCTTCAGTTGACATTGTTCAGCCGTTGTCGTAGTACACATCGCTTGTGTCATTTCTCTTTTGCGTGCAATCCTCATGATGATGTGGTCCTCACAGCAGGTAACACTGTATCGCGAAAGCGATAACTTTCCTGTCTGTTGCCTCCCTTGTCAGGTACAGATCCCCCTCGGCTTATGCTCTCTTTATGAGGCTTCCTTGTGTGACCTCTGTTCTCATTTCCATGACCATTCCTTCGATGATAGGTTTGGTTCACGGTAAAATCCTTCCACAAGTCTCGTCTGTTCAAACAGATGTGCTGCTGCAACAGCTTCCTTTCCAGTCTAGTGGATCTCTTTCTTGACTGAATCTTGCCTGATAAAAGGCAATGCTTCCAGACAGTTTCTCCAGGATTCACCGTTTTTTCAAATCCATTTCTGTCTTGTTGGCTGATTCATCCACCTCTCTAGCCACCCGTAGACAAACGATCCATAATGACATGATAGTGTCAGCGCGCTATTTGCGTGCTGTACGAAATTTCTGTCTGTAGTGACCAGCATCTCAGTTGGTATTTATGCAAAAAGTGGCCTGTGTGATGAGTTATAGTTCGCCGACTCTGCCGAGGGGTTTGTTTCACTTACGCTTCCCTAGCTCTGCCCTTGAGTATCATGGAGCTAACCTGGCAGGCCCATTCTCCTCGTCCATCCAATTGATGACTGACCACCTTCTTGGACCTTAGCTGACACTGCACTCTGTAGAATAGATCGGGCGCTAGCACTTGGTTGGGCATCACCACTGCTTCCTGCTTTTCACTCTTCTAACGCTAATTGTACACTGTCTCTCGGCCTCTTGTTCTTCTCGATCTCTTTCTTCACGCTCCTTCTCTTGTTTCTCGTTCCATTTCATCCTTTTCATTGATGTAAAGAGCGGAATTCTGCTCCTTTTAGGTCTTGCACTCTCGTGCCTCGGCTTTCCATTGTTCGGAATTGCGCCACTGTTTGAATTTGGCTGAGACTGATTTCGTCAGTGGCAGATGCTGACGTCGGGACTTTTCTTGTCGGCATGTACGTCCTCCTACCACTGCAAGTCCTGTTGTCTTTAACAAATTTAATAAATACAAATAACGCGGAAACCGGAATACCGTCACGCGTTAATGTCCACCCTCCCCCCCCCCCCCCCCCCCCCCCCCCCCCCCTTTTCCCAATGACATTTGGACACACGCGTTTCAGAACACAGAGTGTAAAGAAACAACTTTCCACCACACTGGGAGGAAAAACACATACTCATCCGTGTAGTAAAATGGGGGATGCAAGACTCTGAAACCCCTAAACAACGTCAACAACCAAACCACGCGTTTGCACACACAGCTGACGAACGGACGCCCTGAAAGATATCTCCTATATATATCGTACGTACATTCACCAAAACAATACGGCGCACGCAAAATAGCCGGTGGTGTCACCTTGCACCCACGTTAATAGCCTACGGTGAAATGCCGCTTTAGAGTATCAATACTTTACTCTAATCTTGTGTCCCAATCCGACACAAATACAATACTACTGCACCACTCCAATTGCAGTAACGTCAATTATTGCACTAACCTGGCAACTTGAAAAAAATCTTCTTCTTCACAATAAATCTAGTGAATAGATCTAATAAGAAGTTTAAAACATGTCGTGGTAATATGACGTGAATTGACCAAGGTCGTTACTTTCTCTGTCTGGTGTTGAGGCCTTTTCTAAATTAGGGAATAATAAACAAATAGCGTCGCAAACAAACGAATAAATGTAAATAATTTATGAACAAAAATGTAAAATTTAAATTTTTCTAGTTAAGTCAAGCACTGTATCTCAACTCAAGATGTTGCCAGTGATGGTTAAAAGCTGTTCACAGGATTTAAAGAATTGGATGACTTTGAATAAGTTGCAGCTGAATGACGACAAAACTGAAGTTCTACTCCTTGCTCCTCCCAAACTCCAAGGTCATCCCTCCTTTCCTTCTTCCATCAGTATCGGAAGTTCTGATATTCAACTCTCATTCCAGGCTCGTAACCTCGGTGTGATGCTTTTGATTCCACCCTCTCTTTCAAGCACCACGTGTCTAATGTTTGTAAGGCAGCATATCTGGAAATACGTAAGATCAGTTCAATCAGACACTTCCTTTCCACTGAAGCCACAAAAACTCTGGTTTGTTCCCAAGTTCTCTCAAGGCTGGACTACTGCAACAGTCTCTTGGCTGGCTCACCAAAGTACCTACTCAATAAACTGCAGAAGGTTCAGAATAGCGCTGCCAGGCTTGTTTGCAAAGTGTCTAACGTAAACATGTCACTCCTCTGTTGCAGTCCCTCCACTGGCTTCCAATCCAGAGGCGAATTGACTACAAGCTGGGTTCTATCTCTTTCTCTTCTGTTTCTGGTACTGGACCAAAATATCTTGCCGACATCCTCCACATCTACACCCATCCCGCACACTTCGTTCCTCTGCCGACAGTCGCCTCTTGCGCATTCCTTCTGTCAGAACAAAATCTTTTTGTCAACGTTCTCTCTCCTTCCAAGGAACAACTGTCTGGAATACACTTCCCATCAGTGTCAGACACCTACCTTCACCCTCTTCTTTCAAATCTGCTGTCAAAACTAACTTCTTTCATCAGTCGTACCCCCCCCCCCCCCCAACTTCCCAATCCACCTTGAGTGGGTTTTTGGGTGCATGCGTGAGTGCCAGGTGGTTGTGTTGCTTGTGCATGCATGCCGTGTTGATGTGAGTGCCTGTGTGTGTACGTGCAGGTGTCTGAGAGCGTGGGTGGTGTGTGGTCATGCGTGAGCACGTGTGTGCGCGCGGTCTTGCGCGCGTGCGCGCGCGCGCGTGTGTGTGTGTGTGTGTGTGTGTGTGTGTGTGTGTGGTGTGTGTGTGTGTGTTGTGTTGTTGTTGGTGGTGGTGGTAATGTAAAGCGCTTTAGAGCCCTAAATTATAGAGAATAGGCGCTATACAAATTAACATTATTATTATTATTATTGAGTTGGATGGTCAACACATATAATAGATCACGGAGCGCACAGCCCAACCTCCCACGAGAAAAAAGGTGAAGGTTGCGGTCTACAATTCTTGCCTGCGTCACTGACCTCCAGGTACTTTCAGATCGAAAGACCCCCGGGACGAGCCCCCATATAATATGTGACGGATTTATAAAGACCCATTCAATAATGATGGTTGAATGTTCAGACAAGAATGATAGACCGTTGTAGGAAAGTTAAACTTTAGTCCACTCCCTTCACATTCTTTCCAAAGATGGAACAAGAGGTTTTGATCTTCAACAATAACAACTAAATTTAATAAAATATGAGTAACGATGAGAGATCTGCAGTGAGTATGTCGTTTTGTTGTTTTGAATGCTAATGTCCGTTTGCTCTTTATGAGATGGATTTCATTATAAAAGAAACTAATCATGCACATTCACTTTGAAACAGCAAAGTTTCTGTTCTTCTCCACTTCGTTTATGCAATAGCACAATATCGATTGTCCGTTCGTGCTAAAAATGTCTTTCGTAGAATACACATATAATATAGTTATGCATACAAAAAAAAATAAAATGTCTGAGTGTGTTGTAAGCATGATTGAATGTGGAGGGATGTGTTTGTATGATTGGCACTCAGCTTCACGGAATCCTGTAGTCTCCGGAGTTCCGCTGATGCTCAGAGTCCACCTCCAGATTCCAGCAAACGTTGAACACCC
>JAFLJL010015411.1:5000-15998 GCA_018398815.1 Conus ventricosus
AACACGCCATGTGAAAAGACGTAAAACTAAACACACACACACACACACACACGCACGCACGCACGCACGCACGCACGCACGCACGCACGCACGCACGCACGCTCGCACGCACGCACGCACGCACGCACGCACGCACGCACACACGCACACACACACGCACACACACACGCACACACACACACACACACACACACACACACACACACACACACACACACACACACACACACACACACACACACTCACACACACAAACACGCACACGCACACACTCACACACACACACAGTGCGTGCATGCGAGCGCGCACACTCACACACTCATACAGAGAAAGAAAGAAACACACAGACAGACAGAGACAGACAGTCAGCCATAGCTCATGAGCCACCCTGTACCCCCCATTTACCCTGTGACGGAGTTTATGGGACTAATATTGCAAGATAGCCTAGACCCTTAGCTATTCAAATCAGGTTGTCTGCAATTTATACCTGGCGCCAGAAGGTCGTGGTGCACTGATGAAGTTGAGTGACGATAGAATAACGGTTCGCGCCCCACCATATGGATGGTTGGTCTCTATTTTCAATCCTTTAAGGTTTAGAGCCTGTTTCTTAGTGCAGCAAACATCCTTAAAGATCGAGAAAACATACCAAAACATTGACAAAGAACTAAAACCACCAAAAAAAACATCACATCTGGCATGTAGCTATAGTCTGTGTGCAGGTTAAGTACCATAACCCGGAAACGTGCAGAAGACCTCAACCGTGATGGATGAGAAGCCATTAGACATCAAGGGTTCCAAGCTAAGAAAGAAGATCAAGACCAAAACACAAGCTGGACTAGTGTGTATAATCCATTACCAATGAAACAGAACTGATCTAAAAGCAAGACCACTCTCAGAGACATCCTTTCAGAAGATTTAAGACACAGCTGAAATGAGACAAGCCTGCAGTGACACCAGCGAAAAATTGCCAGAAATTTGCGACCAAATCCCCCAAACATTCTGTAGACATGTGCATGCTTATCATCGGTGATGCTATAAAAACTTCACAAATGTGTCAAGACTTTTAAAACGAAAACAGTGAGTTGGACAAGATGAAGCTCCTTGTCCAAAGTGACACAGGAAGTCAGCATCATCAACAAGTGTATTGTTTCCTTCCAATGAATGCCTTTTCTGTGAGAAAGGAAGAATCCAAAAGAAGGGAGGGAAAAGAACTTGTAAAATGCATGACAAAGTCAGCAAAGGCCTCTATTAAGAAGGCTGCAAAACAAAAGAAAGATGGGACTATTTTGGTGAAAATAGAAGTTGACTTGGTGGCTCGAGAATCTCATCACCACGAATCATGCAGGAAAGCATACACTCGAGAGGCTGACAGGAATGAGAAAGCACCCGAGGAGAGCCACTCTTTGGGTGAATAAAATGCCCACAACAACGCCTTCAACTACATAAAAAAAAACTACGTACAAGAGAGTATTATAGATGGAAGCAACGTGGAAAGGATGACAATGCTTAGGGAACACTACCAGCAATACATGTTTGCGAAGTCCCCCGAGTATTTCAATAAAGACTGCAGAGTCTATAAACTAAAGAACAAACTGGTTAAAGAGTTTGGCTTAAAACGTCAATTCTGGCAACCAAACTAAAAGAGCGAACTTGTGTTCTCATCAGTTGTTCCAAAAGGTTTGGCTGTTGAATCTGCATTTGAATCAGCGGCATCAGACTTAAAGAGACTGGATGAAGCAGCATTTGTACTTCGCAGACATATCCAACGTGCACAGCTTGAGTCACCCCAATGCCATGGCCACCAACTGCACAGTTTCTCCTGAGTGATGCAATCGGTCCACCCCAAAATCTTCTTGACTTTCTCTCTCCCTGGAGAGGGTGCTTTGCTTCCCACTTGGCCCAGTTCCCTGGCCTCTTGCAACTGCAGATGGAGCACCGGCCAAAACAGACAAGTCAGTTCTTCTGCACTTTCTTGAAAAAGACGTTCCTCTCGCGGAAAAGCCATGTCCAAACACCAACACCTACATCACTGATGGAAATGCAATGTACCACGCACAAGTTGCTATTCGGCCCACTTTTGGGGAACTAGCCAAAGACATGTTTGAGCAATTTCCAAAGGAGCCTTGTGTGCACTTTGTTACAGATTCGTACCATCCACAATCTGTGAAAGGCTTGGAGAGAGTTAGGAGGGGATCATCTGACAGATACGAGATCAAAGGGCAAGCAACAAGAACGCCAAGGGAGTGGAGCAGTTTTCTTTCAAATGATCAGAACAAACAAAGCCTCACACAATTTCTTCAGAGTTAGTGGAAAGAAGATAAGTATGGCACAAAATTACAAGGACGAGAGGTTCTCTTTGTTTGTGAAAACAAATGTACACGTCTCATTATGGCACAGAATTACAAGGACGAGAGGTTCTCTTTGTTTGTGAAAACAAATGTACACGTCTCATTATGGCACAAAATTGCAAGGACGAGAGGTTCTCTTTGTTTGTGAAAACAAATGTACACGTCTCATTATGGCACAAAATTACAAGGACGAAAGGTTCTTTTTGTTTGTGAAACAAATGTACACGTCTCATTATGGCACAAAATTACAAGGACGAGAGGTTCTCTTTGTTTGTGAAAATAAATGTACACGTCTCATTATGGCACAAAATTACAAGGACGAGAGGTTCTCTTTGTTTGTGAAAACAAATGCACACGTCTCATTTCCTATGGCAAGACATCAGAAGCGACTGAAATACAAGACCTTTGCTCTACGCATGAAGAGGCCGACACTACAATAGTTCTTCACTTCTTGCATGTTGCTGCTCACTCATCTGTTGACTCTACCATCTGTGTACGTTCTCCAGACACAGATGTCTTGGTCCTCTTGTTGAAGGTTGTGAAGGACACACCACAGACAGGATTCTTTGACACAGGCGTCGGTAACAAGAGAAGGCTGACTGATGTGAAAGGTGTGGCAGAGAAAATGGGACAGGAGATGTGCTCTGTTCTGCAGCAGTTCATGCATTCAGTGGTTGTGATACCACTAGTGCATTTTTCAGGAAATGGAGATTACTTTGATGATAACTTTAGGCAGAATCCAGACTACCTTGACACATTTGGTCAGCTTGGACTTTCTGAAGATTTACCTAGTCAGGTGGTTGACAAGTTGGAACAGTTACATGTCTTCTCTACAGAGGTCGGCGATCTACCACCGATGACATCAACAATCTGCGCCACGAGAAGTTCCTGCAGCGCTTCAGAACCAAGCAGGGAGTACTACGAAACACTTACAATGGCATTGACATGAGCCTTTTGCCTCCATGCAAAGACTCGTTGCAAATGCACAGAGAGTCAACTTCCATGTGATGATTTGGAATCATGCAAGCATTGCCAAGCCGACGCTTCCTTCCCCAATAGACAATGAATGGGAACACAGAGAAGGCCATCTTGATTTCAAATGGACGTCAGGCCATCTGATGCCTCAGGAATTGGTGGACGTCCTGCTCGAAGTCCAGAGCAGCCAGAGGAGGGCGATGAACTGCCGAGGTGATGAATCTGACCGACTTTGTCTTTTCAGATTAGGTTCTGTCTGCCTTGTCATCAGACATTGCACGTGTACCTGTGCCAGTCTTTTAACTGTCTGTGTGACATCACTGGAACCCATGATAAAAGAGGAGTTTCTGGCACTGTGCATCATTAACTAATAAGACCAACAAGCAAGAGAGGGAGAGAGAGAGAGAGAGAGAGAGAGAGAGAGAGAGAGAGAGAGAGAGAGAGGGAGGGAGGGAGGGAGGAGAGAGAGAGAGAGAGAGAGAGAGGGAGGGAGGGAGGGAGGGAGGGGAGAGAGAGAGAGGAGAGGGGAGGGAGGGAGGAAGGGAGGGGGGAGAGAGAGAGAGAGAGAGAGAGAGAGAGAGAGAGAGAAGGAGAGAGAGAGGGAGAGAGAGGAAGAGAGAGAGAGAGAGAGAGAGAATTGGGATTCATGTTAAATTTACATTTGCTTTGGAAATGCCTGTTAAAATATCTGAACTTTGGAATGTCAAAAATGCTGCAAATTAGAATATTTGCTGTTGTTTGTCTTAAATTTTTTTTCCAGCAGATATGGAATGTATAGATGTATCCATCTTTATCAAAGATTGCACGACAGTACGTATTTTGTATTCACATTTGTTTCACTCTGTAAGCATTATACAGTACTAGTTGCGATACCTCAAATTCTAGATATTTCGGGAATGTTCTAATCTTTGCTTCTTGGATTATTTTCTGTTACATGTAGCATTTTTATTGTTTATATATCTGAGGATATAGCACGAATGGATACCTGTTCAGTATACAAATACTTGAGTTTGCAGAATTTCCGTTAAACATTACATATTACCAGTCAACATGACTTTAAGGGATATTTTTGATTTCTTTGCTCAAATTACATTCAGCAAATGTGAAATGAACACATGATGTGATTTTTTTTAACACGTTCTAATCTCAGTAACAGACTGATTATTCTTTTGATGTTGAGCAGAGTTTCAAAACTTGCTCGACACTAGTGAAATTGACCATCATTTTTTAAAATGTTATCCCATAAATGTATGAAAATGATTTTTCTGTTGTTGCTGATCTGTTTAAAGCATTTCTAAACAATACAGCATCTGAAATTGAGTATCAGAATGGTGTTAGTTATGACTTATTGGTTACTATAATCTACGCTGTTAATTGACGTTTTCGCACCGTATATCGCTACTTATTTCAGACACCGCAATATACTGCCACCAGATACGACTTGCAGACAAGCAGAAATGAAAAGCACATATATAAATCTACTTAAAAAACATTGCCTACAAAACTCCCTCATAGGGTGAAGGGTTTCACTTTCTGGCCCATGGTCTACCGGACAAACCGACAGACAGACAGACATGCAGAGAGAGAGAAAAAATAGACTGACATTCTATGACATATGCAAACACCATTGACAATCAAGAAACACTAGGACAGACCTGAAACTTATTTGGAATAACCCGTGCACTAGGGGCTTTTACTGTTAGACATATCAGAACAAAGCCTAATTTAGATTCTTCTACCTTCAGCAAATAAATACATGTCCTCAAATTCTACTGTAATATCCTAATAAGCAAATGCTGCAATGTGGACACACCAAGCGTGACTTTCGTAAGAGCGTCACGCAAAACATGATTCTGCAATATCTTTAGATACTGTAGCTGAGCATGCAATTGTCCAAACGTAAAGTCTATAAATAAACTGATTACACGATTTCATATCCCTCAATTCCTTGCAGGTAATTCCTGGTTCAAGGCATGCTGAATCCGTTCACATTTTCCACGCTCCGATTTTTCTACATGCAGGCAAATTAGTATTTGCCACATGTAAAACAGATGTGCGACACCCAGTTATCTTCATTTGTACAGCAAAGATCATACAACATATTGTGTGTCTTACCTTCAAGGCGATTTTCTTGCATCGTAATAATCTTTAGCCATATATAAAACTTTCCGTGGGTTAGACTGTACAGAGAAATATCTCCCTGTCTTGCAATAATGCGCTTCTCATTTGGTACCCGCTATGGTCCGCCATCAGTCCCCACACTTTTAAACCGTGGGTTAACATAAGTCGAATTTGGAATTCTAACCATTTAAAGAAAAGTTTCTAGGAATTTTCTTCCAAGAACTGAAAAAATCGGAATGTAATAAACGCTTTTCTCTTTCGGGACGCGTCTTCCAGGGCATAATGATTTGCCATGAAAATGTCAAACGTGTGGGGAAAAGAACTTTCAGATATTTATAGTAACAACTATTTCGAATTTGTCGTCGTCATAGAGTCATTTTTTTGTTTTAAAGTAGCGCGTCTGTTTCTAAGTACTTTTTTATTTTACTTTTCTAGTTCTGCGGTAGGGTTTTGGGATTTTCAGTATCCTTTTATACATTTCATTTACATTGTAGACCAATGGTTGTATTAGAGAGAACAATCACATTGTTCAGTTCATTTACATTATAGACTACTAATTGTATTAGAGAGAACAATCACATTGTTCAGTTCATTTACATTGTAGACCCATGATTGTTATTAGAGAGAACAATCACATTGTTCATAGTGCAAGAACCGTGGGTCAAAATCACGCTGGGGTTTAAGACGAGCTGGAGTATGCAAAATCGAAAGAAGTCGTGAAACTGAAATATTAAGAACGTCATACACAGATCAACGAAAAACTGTGAAAACCTTATCAAAAATTAAACCGTTAGAACAAAACAAATACTTTTAGAAATTCTAGTGAGTGTTCGCAAAGCCTTCTCCCCCACCCCACCTCACCCCAAGGAACATGTTTAAGGGAACAGTTCTGTTTACAATACACAGCGAAACAAAAGCCTGTTGTTCTACTTCAAAAGATGAATGTGTATACATTTCAAAACATTGTTAAGTAGTAATGGCTTTGGCGATGAAAAAGTGGACAGTTCTAACACTGTGGTTCACAGAACCGAAACAAATGAAGATGTGCAAGTACGGGATCAGATATCGCCATGCTAGATTTGATGCAACGGAAAGTAATTTATTGGTGCAGGTAAAGCCTCAGCATTGGAACACGCTGCTACTGCCGATGACAGTGCTCCATTCAATAAATGCGTCAGGCAAAAGACAAATGAAACACAGAACAAGGCATTTAGTTACACTGCAGTCTGTTTCACTTTCCTCATCAGTAGGCTGCTTATAATTTATATATTGAAAAAATGAAATGAGGACTGTCCATCTTAGTTTGGAAACGAACAGGACATTTTCTTCTCTTTAGGACTAATGGCATGCGTTTAAGTCTTTTGGACTAAAGACTTGGACAACTAGTAGGCATCCTTCAGTCTCGGAAGACTATGGAGTTGCGCTCTAGGTGTCTATTCTGGTACAGCAACGGGTGTGGCTGGCAAGTTCGACGCGGGAATGACAGTCCCTGTGGCAGAGGGCACAGATGAAGTCTGACGCCGGTCTGTCAGCCTTTCTCTCATTCTCTTTTCCCAGTGTTGCTGAGCGAGTGTCTCTTCGAGCTTGGGGAGACCTTTCTGCACAGTCTGTCTCCAGGCTAACCGTTCGAGGGCTGTTGCTTCCCAGTTGTTCTGGTCGATGTTCAAGGCTTTTAGGTCCATCTAGCTGTGGTCTGCCTGTGGGACGTTTTCCCTGCACAAATTCTCCATGGAGGATGTCTTTAGGGATCCGTCCGTCGTCCATGCGCACGACATGGCCGAGCCAGCACATACGTCTCTGTTTCAGCAGCGTGTACATGCTGGTGCATCTGGCTCTTTCCAGGACAGTGTTGTTTGGGACCTTGTCTTGCCAGGTGATGTTCAGAATGCGTCGGAGGCTACGCATATGAAATGCATTGAGTTTTCGCTCTTGTCGGGCACGCTCGCTACCAAGACTCGCTACCATATAGGAGGGTGCTCACGACGCAGGCTCTGTAGATCTGGACCTTTGTGTGCTCAGTCAGCTTGCTGTTGTTCCATGCTTTCTTTGTCAGTCTGGTCATGGTGGTAGCTGCCTTGCCGATGCGCCTGTTGAGCTCTGCGTCAAGTGAGAGGGTGTCTGAGATAGTTGAGCCAAATAAACGAAGTCATGGACGACATCCAGTTCATGGTCATTGATGCTGATGACTGGGGGAGAGTCAACATCCTGTCCCATGACCTGTGGTTTCTTCAAGCTAATGGTAAGCCCGAAGTCTTGGCAGGAATCGCTGAAGCGAGTCATGAGCTGCTGTAGGTCCTCGGCTGACGTGGGCGGTTACTGCTGTGTCGTCTGCAAAGAGGAAGTCACACAGGCACCTCAGCTTGACTTTAGTCTTGGCTCTTAGTCTGGAGAGGTTGAAGAGCTTTCCGTCTCTCCTGGTTCGGAGGTAGATACCTTCAGCTGCAGGACCAAATGCGTGCTTCAGCACAGCAAAGAAAAGAAGATTCCAAACAGGGTGGGAGCCAGGACGCAACCCTGTTTCACTCCGCTCCGTATGTTGAAGGCAGCTGATGTTGAGCCGTCAAAGACGACGGTGCCTTTCATGTCTTCGTGGAAGGATCTGATGATGCTGAGAAATTTGGGTGGACATCCAACCTTGGAGAGGATCTTGAAGAGGCCATCCCTGCTGACTAGATCGAAAGCCTTTGTGGGGTTTATTTAGGCAATGAAGAGTGGCTGCCTTTGCTCCCAACATTTCTCCTGAAGTTGTTTAAGGGAGAAGATCATATCTATAGTGGATCTGTTGGCACGGAAACCGCACTGCGATTCAGGATAAACTTGCTCTGCAAGTACTTGGAACCTCTTCAGTACTACTCGTGCAAAGACTTTCAGAACAATACTAATGAGGGATATGCTGCGATAATTATTGCAATCGCTTCTGTCGCCTTTGTTTTTGTACAGTGTGACGCGACGACGACGACGTTAGCATCCCTCATGTCTTGTGGTACTTCGCTTTCACTCCAACAGAGGCAGAGGATTTCATGCAACTCGGTGATGGGTGTCTCTTTACAGCACTTCAGTACTTCGGCGGGCCTTCACTTCAACAGAGGCAGAGGATTTCATGCAACTCGGTGATGAGTGTCTCTTTACAGCACTTCAGTACTTCGGCGGGAATACCGTCTTTCCTGGTGCCTTGCCAGAGGCAAGAGAGTCCAGGGCTTCGTTGAGTTCGTGTATGGTTGGTTCTCTGTCAAGCTCTTCCAGCTCTGGTAGGCGCTCTATGGCATCAGAGCGTCTTCTGTGACTGTGGGCCAGGAAGAGAATCCTCTAACACCCGCGCGAACTCCACTTTTCTTTGATCGCGTGTTTTGCTGGTGTCGATGCGAGGCCGGCCTCCTTTCTCGTACTGTGCAGTCTCTTTGCGCTGAGCTTCACTTTGCTGCACACCAAAGAGTGGTCAGTGTCACAATCGGCGCTGTCACAAACGGCGCTCTGGTAGCTGCGAGTGATCTTGATGTTGGAAAGGTTGACACGTCTGGTGAGGATCAGATCGAGATGATGCCAGTGTTTGGATCGAGGGTGTCTCCAGGAGACTCGATGCTGAGGCTTCGTGTTGAAGAAGGTGTTTCCGATGCACAACCCATGATGACAGCAGAGCTCTAGCAGGCGCTGGCCATTCTCGTCCATTTTCCTAGTGCCGAACTGACCCAAGCGGGTGGGCCAGGAGTTGTGATCGACACCTACTCTGGCGTTGAAATCGCCTGCGATGAACAGTAATTCTCTGTCAGGAATTCTCCTTATAGCAGCACTCAGGTCGTCATATAACTTGTCTTTTCCTTCTGCTGTGGATGCCAAAGTTGGTGCGTAGGCACTAATTAGACTGACTGGTCCCGATGATGTTTGGAGTCGGAGAGACAGGATTCGTTCTGTTCCTTCTACTGGTGGGGTTATGGACTCCAATAATCTGTTTCTAACTGCGAATCCCACGCCGTGTTCTCTGACCTCGTCTGATGATTTGTCCTGCCAGAACAGGGTGAAGTCTCTCTCCCTTACAGATCCTGTTTCTGGGAGCCTGGTTTCTTGAAGAGCAACAATGTCCATCTGCATTCTGCTCAGTTCTCTGTCGATGACGGTTGTCTTGCGAGCATCGTTTACTACCAGCAGGTCGTCAGAAAAGCCTGGAGTCATTGTCCTTACGTTCCACGTACCCAATTACAGGGCAGTAGGCAGACTTATAACCGGTAGACTGCTACTTCCTGTGTTTCGTGGACGCTGCAAAACGAAGCTGGAGTGACCTCTCCAGAGCGCAAAGCCTGGGTACGTAAGTACGGAGGGCAAGCTGTTACCTATACAGCAGATCCCTCCCCCCCCCCCCCCCTCTCCACGTCGCTGGAATGGTCCATTGGAAAGGAAAACGCCGATACACATGGTTCCAGTGCCGTCGCAGAACGTTGCTGTATACAGCCTCGGACTGCCTTGGGGACTCCGACTCCTGATTTTTCCTCAGGGTTGACTCCCGAAGCCTTTCCTAAGAGTGGGTATAGCCGCAAGGCAGCGGAGGCTTGAGATCCGAGTTTTCCTTCTCTTAGATGGGCTGTCTTCCCAGACGGATGAGCCCCATCTGCACAAGAAGGGGTGTTAGCCCCACGCAAACCCGTTTAACCTCCGGGTGAGTTGGTCTACATTAGTCTGACCTCTAACCTTCGACCTGTGCAGCTTGGGTGGCCCTACCAGGAGCATACAGCTCCCGCTGGCATAGCTCTCTGGGTCATAGAGGTACACAAGCTCCCACACCACGACAAGGAGTAGACCGTGTGTAAGCTTGGACACTGCGTGTATCCCTATGCTGACGACTGTCCATGAAAAGCTGAAGATGGTGTGGAATAGGCATCAACATGCCAGAGGCTGTTTGGCACATCAGTCTGCCTAGACCATCTCTGACTTCAAGTCAGTCGCCTTAGAAATACCGGCCATCCTTTACAAGAGCCCAGTCTTGTTCTGTTTTCACTCTTCATCTGTTGGTAGTTAGTTGGTTTGTCTGTTAGAGAGAGAAATAACGAAAAACCTAGCAGAGAAATAACGGAAAAAACAGAGAAGTACCAAAAAGGATTGAACGAATGTGTCTGTGTGTGCCTGCATATATGGTCGGTTTGTCTGTTTGGTAACAGTTATAAACAAGTAATGCTTTTTTTCATCCGGTCTTTGCCCTTGAATGGGCTTAAGCATGTCCTGCAAGCTAAAACTTAAACAGAGAGAGAGAGAGGGGGGGGGGGGGGGGGGGGAGAGGCGAACAGACAGACAGACATTGGCCAGACAGATGGACAGACAGACAAACAGACGGACAGAGGGGGAGGCAGAGAAACTCAACTCACAGACACAGAGACAGACAGATAGACAGACACGGAGAGAAATACACAGACAGACAGGCAGGTAAACAGACACAAACAGACCGACAGAATGAGATGACGGGAAAGTGGTCTGTCCACACTACACTATTCCTGATATTCATTTCAGCCTCGTGCTCACGCACGCTGGCCTTCGCTCCGTCACGGCTTTGAGGAACCGGTGGGGGGGG
>JAFLJL010015412.1:15000-16568 GCA_018398815.1 Conus ventricosus
TAATGCTTTTAGTTTTTCAGCAACTTTTTTCCTCTCCACACTTTTGTTTTGTTCCATTTTACTACCCTTCACTGGCTGCTTTGAGCGTGCTGTTGGATTCGTTTTTGAATCCTTGGTGGTGAGAACACCACAGAATTATGGACTGTGGTGTGTCTCTATTTTTACAGCAAGAGCACACACACAATCAGCCGTGTCTCCCTGATGAGTCCGACCCAGCGGACGAAAGGCCTAGGAGCAGGCAATACATATAGATCTGCCTTCGAGAGGGATTTCGATGGTTCTCTCAGGCAGCTAGTGAAGGGCTTCTCATATTTATAATATAGTCGCCCCGTTTTCTTCATCTTCAATTTTTTTTTTTAAGTTCAAATCTTTGCCAAGTCATTACTATAACGACTGAAGAATTGTTAACCTGCACTTGTTTCCCCCCACTACTTAATTGTTTAGCATTCTATATATGTGTGTGTGTGTGTGTGTGTGTGTGTGTGTATAAAAGAATGAAAACAACAGTCTTCTCGTGTCTCAGACTTGTATTTTTAACAAATATATTAACAAATTTTCGCTGTTAAAAGCTTCATCAGGCCAAGAAGGTACGATGATAAAAGCCTCACATCAGATGTGTGTGTCATTTTATCATTGTACCTTGACCTGATGAACCTTTTTAACAGCGAAGAGTCTGAGACACGAAGCGACTGTTGTTTATATTCTTGTATTTTAACGTCTCCGGTTTTGTTTTTTGTTTTTTACTTCAGTCTATTCTACAAGGTGCAGAGCTCAGGACAACAAGAGAGCATTATTTTACAATATATATATATGAACAATATAAAAGTGTTCTTTAAAAATCTGAAGGTGCTCAACCCCTTGGGGAGCAACATCTGTTAAGAATATTTTTAAAAAATGAAGTATTAAAATCAACAAGCTTGTTTCGAACCTCTCGTTCTCGTCAGGAACGAGATCCTGACGAGAACGATATATATATATATATATATATATATATATATATATATATATTATATATATATATATATATATAATTATATATATATAATGCTTAACAATTAAATCAGTGGGGGAAAACAAGTGCAGGCTAACAATTCTTCAGTCATTATAGTAATGACTTGGCAAAGATTTGAACTTTCAGAGAGGAAAAAAAATAAATCGGGGAATATATTATAAATATAAGAAACCCTTCACTAGCTGCCTGAGTGAACCATCGTAATCCCTCTTGAAGACAGATCTATTAGTATTGCCTGCTCCTAGGCCTTTCATCCGCTGGATCGGACTCATCAGGGAGACACGGCTGATTGTGTCTGTGCTCCTGGTGTCAAATAGAGACACACCACAGTCCATAATTCTGTGGTGTTCTCACCACCAAGGGTTCAAAAAAGAATCCAACAGCACCCCCAAGGCAGCCAGCGAAGGATAGTAAATGGAATAAAACGAGAGTGTGGAGAGGAAAAGGTTGCTGAAAAACTAAAAGCATTATGCAAACAGTATAAAATGTAGGGGATAATCTTTGAGCCTATGCTTGAGGATCCATTCAAGGATGCAAGGGAGATCAAAAGATACGA
>JAFLJL010015412.1:18197-25697 GCA_018398815.1 Conus ventricosus
TTTCAGTGTGTATTTTATTTAAAAAATTTTGGGATTAACAAAAACTGGCACGCAGGGAAAAAAAAATAGAAACATGACAAGACAGAAGATTCCTTGAAAAAATTCCTAACAGTAAACTCGAACCCTAATGTGTGATACAGGCTAGGGTATTGTCCTCAGTTCCACAATTTTCAGAGGTTGACTTTTCATTCTCAGGGGGAAAATTTGGGTTTTAGAGAATTTTTTCTTGAATATAATGAGTGCATCAAATGTTTTGGTTTTTTTTTGTTGTTTTTTTTTAAATTAAAGGTGGGGTCATTTTTTGCCAAAATTTCCTCAGCTTCAGGAGAATATTGCCCCTGGACCGTAGCCACTTAAAATGTTGTTGTTGGGTTTTTTGGGTTTTTTTGGGGGGGAGGGAGGGGGGAGGGGGCTGGGTGTCGGAGGAGGGTGTGTGTGTGTGTGAATTCCCGCCGCCTGGTAATGGTTGGGTTAGTATATATAAAAACCATCCATTTTACATTTTTGACTTCTTGCTTTGATTTCACACTTTTAATTGTATGGGCGTGTGTATGCGTGTGGGTTTTTTTTACATTGTGTTTGAATTTTTTTTAATAGCAAGGAGGTGGGTGGGAGTATTTTTGTTATGTGTTGTTTTAACCTTTCCCGTACGTCGCCTAAAATTTTGCGCGCTGTACTTCGTGGGTGTGCAGAAACCATGCTTTCTAAGAAGGAATAACCCCTCGCCGTACGCCGTGGGTGTACAGTAACCCATGGTTTTTGTATAGGAGCTAACCCCTCGCCGTACGCCGTGGGTGTACAGTAACCCATGTTTTTTGTGTAGGAAACTAACCCCTCGCCGTACGCCGTGGGTGTACAGTAACCCATGGTTTTTGTGTAGGAACTAACCCCTCGCCGTACGCCGTGGGTGTACAGTAACCCAGGGTTTTTTTTTCGAGGAAGCAAGACCTTGCCGTACGTCATGCAAATTTGACTTCTATGAGATGAGAGTCTTGCTACTTGCGTCAAACGGTTGTTCGTTGTTGTTGTTTCTCAGTGAATAACTGTGCACAGGCGGCCGCATGAATGTGTGTTTATCTGTGTGTGTGCATGTGAGCATTATTGCATGTTTGTGCGAGAGAGAAAGAGAAACAGAGAGAGAAAGTGTGTGTGTGCATGTGAGCATTATTGCATGTTTGTGCGAGGAGAGAAAGAGAAACAGAGAGAGAGAGAGAAAGTGTGTGTGTGCATGTGAGCATTATTGCATGTTTGTGCGAGAGAGACAGAGAGAGAGAGAGAGAGAAAGTGTGTGTGTGTGTGTGTGTGTGCATGTCAGCATTATTGCATGTTTGTGCGAGAGAGAAAGAGAAACAGAGAGAGAGAGAGAGAAAGTGTGTGTGTGCATGTGAGCATTATTGCATGTTTGTGCGAGACAGAAAGAGAAACACAGAGAGAGAGAGAGAGAAAGTGTGTTGTGTGCATGTGAGCATTATTGCATGTTTGTGCGAGAGAGAAAGAGAAACAGAGAGAGAGAGAAAGTGTGTGTGTGCATGTGAGCATTATTGCATGTTTGTGCGAGAGAGAAAGAGAAACACAGAGAGAGAAAGTGTGTGTGTGCATGTGAGCATTATTGCATGTTTGTGCTAGAGAGAAAGAGAAACAGAGAGAGAGAGAAAGTGTGTGTGTGCATGTGAGCATTATTGCATGTTTGTGCGAGAGAGAAAGAGAAACAGAGAGAGAGAGAGAGAAAGTGTGTGTGTGCATGTGAGCATTATTGCATGTTTGTGCGAGAGAGAAAGAGAAACAGAGAGAGAGAGAAAGTGTGTGTGTGCATGTAAGCATTATTGCATGTTTGTGCGAGAGAGAAAGAGAAACAGAGAGAGAGAGAGAGAAAGTGTGTGTGTGCATGTGAGCATTATTGCATGTTTGTGCGAGAGAGAAAGAGAAACAGAGAGAGAGAAAGTGTGTGTGTGCATGTGAGCATTATTGCATGTTTGTGCGAGAGAGAAAGAGAAACAGAGAGAGAGAGAGAGAGAAAGTGTGTGTGCATGTGAGCATTATTGCATGTTTGTGCGAGAGAGAAAGAGAAACAGAGAGAGAGAGAGAGAAAGTGTGTGTGTGTGTGCATGTGAGCATTATTGCATGTTTGTGCGAGAGAGAAAGAGAAACAGAGAGAGAGAGAAAGTGTGTGTGTGCATGTGAGCATTATTGCATGTTTGTGCGAGAGAGAAAGAGAAACAGAGAGAGAAAGTGTGTGTGTGCATGTGAGCATTATTGCATGTTTGTGCGAGAGAGAGAAAGAAACAGAGAGAGAGAGAGAAAGTGTGTGTGCATGTGAGCATTATTGCATGTTTGTGCGAGAGAGAAAGAGAAACGGAGAGAGAGAGAGAGAAAGTGTGTGTGTGCATGTGAGCATTATTGCATGTTTGTGCGAGAGAGAAAGAGAAACAGAGAGAGAGAGAGAGAGAAAGTGTGTGTGTGCATGTGAGCATTATTGCATGTTTGTGCGAGAGAGAAAGAGAAACAGAGAGAGAAAGTGTGTGTGTGCATGTGAGCATTATTGCATGTTTGTGCGAGAGAGAAAGAGAAACAGAGAGAGAGAGAAAGTGTGTGTGTGCATGTGAGCATTATTGCATGTTTGTGCGAGATAGAAAGAGAAACAGAGAGAGAGAGAGAGAGAGAAAGTGTGTGTGTGCATGTGAGCATTATTGCATGTTTGCGCGAGAGAGAAAGAGAAACAGAGAGAGAGAGAGAGAAAGTGTGTGTGTGCATGTGAGCATTATTGCATGTTTGTGCGAGAGAAAAAGAGAAACAGAGAGAGAGAGAAAGTGTGTGTGTGCATGTGAGCATTATTGCATGTTTGTGCGAGAGAGAAAGAGAAACAGAGAGAGAAAGTGTGTGTGTGCATGTGAGCATTATTGCATGTTTGTGCGAGAGAGAAAGAGAAACAGAGAGAGAGAGAGAGAAAGTGTGTGTGTGCATGTGAGCATTATTGCATGTTTGTGCGAGAGAGAAAGAGAAACAGAGAGAGAAGAGAGAGAGAGAAAAGTGTGTGTGTGCATGTGAGCATTATTGTATGTTTGTGCGAGAGAGAAAGAGAAACACAGAGAGAGAGAGAGAGAGAAAGTGTGTGTGTGCATGTGAGCATTATTGCATGTTTGTGCGAGAGAGAAAGAGAAACAGAGAGAGAGAGAGAAAGTGTGTGTGTGTGCATGTGAGCATTATTGGCATGTTTGTGCGAGAGAGAAAGAGAAACACACAGAGAGAGAGAGGAGAAGTGTGTGTGTGCATGTGAGCATTATTGCATGTTTGTGCGAGAGAGAAAGAGAAACAGAGAGAGAGAGAGAGAGAAAAGTGTGTGTGCATGTGAGCATTATTGCATGTTTGTGCGAGAGAGAAAGAGAAACAGAGAGAGAGAGAAAGTGTGTGTGTGCATGTGAGCATTATTGCATGTTTGTGCGAGAGAGAAAGAGAAACAGAGAGAGAGAGAGAGAAAGTGTGTGTGTGTGTGTATGTGCATGCATGGAAAGACATATATATATATATATATAGGTTAGTGTGGTTAAAATATCCAAAATGATTTTGATAGTGCTCGACCCCTTGGGGAGCAAAATAGGTTTTTAAAAATAGAATCTACAAATTTGTTTCGAGCGCGTTGCGCTGTCATCAGCTGATGACAGCGCAACGCGCTCGAAACAAATTGTAGATTCTATTTTAAAAAAACCTATTTTAACAATAATATATATATATATATATATATATATATATATATATATATATATATATATAGCTATGCTATATAGTACACGCGCACGGGCCCGCGGGTGTGTGTGTGTGTGTATTGGTAAAACATTAGAAATACTTGATCCTCTGTCAGTATGACGTTTCCTAGAATGTGCACATACCAAGGCCTACGTGGTTTTTTTTTTGTTTGTTTTTTTAAATACGTAATGTTTCTTTGCATCATTTTGATTATGACGTACATTGCTCACACTTGGCAGTACGCGCCCCGCAAAAGACAAAGCAGACGGAACTCGGTGGCACCAAATCGTGGGCAGGAAGGAATTTCTTACCAACGCGACTCTTATCTCTCTGTAGCAAGCACGCGTGACGTCACATCCATAGCGTGTGGCGCGCAACCTTTATAAGTATGGGTGGCCCCACACCCACGGTGTACGGCGTGCAAGGTTTATTCTTTGGTAGTATGGGTGTTCTCACACCCACGACGTACTGGGACATTAATTGTTTAATTATTTCTTTGTTTATGTATAAAACAAAATAATTTTCAGTTGATATGTAGTATAATATATTAGGGACAAAGTCATGAAATTAAGTGGAAGTGGCTTCAAAATTACTAGAGTTACAGAGCAAAAAACACGTGTCTGGGTGATTTCACACCCACGGAGTACGGGAAAGGTTAAACAAATGTTTGTGGGTTCTTTTTATGCTAGTTATGAATTGAGATAGTTGCTTTCAATCTGGTTGCACTTTGTTCAGTATGTTTGAAATCAATATAAGCACGTCTTTGTTTAAAGACTTTTATTTCACAACAATGATGAAATTCGTATACATGTACCAGTAACTTAGTATAAGAAAGTAATTTCAGTCAATGACATGATTCTTGCAGAGTTGTTCATTTTCATTGTGTTAATATAAGATCATCTTGGGACAGTGCTGCAGAGATATTGTGCACAACACTAGACAGATGTTTCACAGGCTTCATATCTCATCCACTAACAGTATATTGACACACAGCCAGGAGCCCAGTACTTTCATGCCGGATGCAAAGCAGGGCAGACACCAGACTGCCTATGATTAGGCTGAGGGTTGAACCCTGACCTCAGGTGGATGGATGCCATAACCATGGACATCATGGTGATGCAGGGTCCTGTAGCCTGTGCACATGCATGCTCACCACCTGGTGCATTTTCATTAATTGACAGTTGGAACCCTTGAAGAATATTATTTTACCTTTGAAACTCTGGAATGTGAACAGCTCTCAACTGCAAGAAGCAACAAAAGACATCAATGAAAGTGCAAAACAAACAGGAACAAAACAACCTGCTGGACTTGAAATGTTTGCTTTCGAAAGAAAAAAAAAATCAAACTGTTTCTTCTGCAAAGACAGGCAGGAATAGCTGTCGTCATTTCTGAAAACATACAAAATGAATTTAGATCAAAATTGAAAATAAACAACAAAGACACAAAGAACAAAATTAAAACTGTTTCTTCTGCAAAGACGGACTGGAACAGCTGTCGTCATTTCTCAAAACACATAACATGAATTTAGATCAAAATTTAAAAAAAAAAAAAAAAACCATACAAAGAAAAAAAATTCAAACTGTTTCTTCTGCAAAGACAAGCTGGAACAGTTGTTGTCATTTCTGAAAACACATAACATGAATTTAGATCAAAATTGAAAAAACAAACAAACAAAAAATAACTGAAAAAGAGCTGGCAGTACACACTCCACCCTTCACAGTTTTTGTGGAGTACTTCCTGTCCAGACATAAATATGCATCATGCATAAATTAGCATATGTACTCCACAATGCTGGTATTGAGTTGTCATAATAAATGTTGAAAATAATTAAATTTACAATATTCTTAGCTTTCAACCCGTCTTTAGTATTACAGAGAACTGAGGTTTTGATTGATATGAAAGAAATTGACCCCAGTACTTTACTTTTTGTGGAGACCTCATAATGATGGTACAGATGACATCGGCAAAAAGTACTCCACATTGTTAGGTAAACAAGTATGTGTGTGTGTGTGTGTGTGTGTGTGTGTGTGTGTGTGTGTGTGTGTGTGTGTGCGTGCGCGCGCATGTATATGTGCGCTCAAGTGTTGTGTGTTAAAAGTGCAGTCATGCGTGTGTGTGTGTGTGTGTGTGTGTGTTCGTGTGTGTGTGTGTGTGTGTGTGTGTATGTATGTGTGTGTGTGTGTGTGTGTGCGTGTTATGTGCGCGATCGTGCATGAATGCTTGTGTGCGTGTGTGTGTGTGTGTGTGTGTGTGTGTGTTTGCGTGTGTGCATGAGTGCGTGCGTGCGTGCGTGCCCGCGCGCGTGTGTGTGATATCCTCAATTTATTTTATATTCACGTTATGCGACCTAAAACAAAATGTGAAACAATAAAAAAAAAAAAAAAGAATGCAGCAAGAAGGTAACATCAAATACAAATGCACAACATCTTCATCTCATTACAGGTAGGTACAAATCTGATTTTAGAGTTAATGCTAATCCAATGTCACATATTAGCGAGGAATTATTTAGAATTTCATCTAGGAAATTCTGATAGAGCAGGCAACAAACAAAAAAAATCTGTCAACTGTGGGCATTTTAGAAGTACAGTACTCCTCGGATAAGGTGACCCCCTTGGGACAAAAAAAATTCTTGATCTTATCCGAGGGGCACGTTAACCGATCCTCGGATAAGGTGAATTTCAGTTTTAAAAAAATTGATCTTACCCGAGGAGATCAGAATATAGCTTGAGGCCCATAAAAAGACTTCCCGCCAATTGAAAGTCAATGACGTAATAATGGGCATGGGAAAAGACGTCATACTTCCGAACTTCAATTACGTAAATGAGCGACTTGTCTCGGTCTCAGCACCAATCAATGACGTCATTAAAATCTTATTGTGTTTTAGTTTGCGTGCTTTTCCCGTCTGAAAATATCAAGGCTCAAGAATATAATTTGCGCATAAACATAAGAGAGATAAAAACTAATGAAATAAAAACTAATAGAATAAGTGATAGGCCTCTATAGCGTCTTGAAAATGTATACTAGCTTTGTGTCATTCCTGACAAAGATAAACATCGAAGCTTAAAATGTTGATGTTGGTGTTTTTTAAAAAAAAAAACGGTATTTGCTTAAATGTAATAATCAATTTCAGAGAGAGAGAGAGAGAGAGAGAGAGTAGGGAGACAGAAAATGAGAGAAGATGGAGAGAGGAGGTGAGGACAGACTGACAGACAGACATAGAAAGAGAGAATTAAGGAGAGACAGACAGACAAACTGATCATGACAGAGATAGAGAGAGGGGACGGAGAGAGTCATAGAGTTAAAAGGAGAGAGAGAGAGTGAGAGAGAGACAGACAGAAACAGAGACCAGGAGAGAGAAAGAGAGAGAGCTTCCAAATATCTCAAATCTTCCACAATGTCTTTTATTTTTGCCAAATATCTCAAATCTTCAACTTCACAACGTAAGGTCAATGCTAGCCTCATGCCCCTCCAGAAGGGGAGCGGGCAGACTGCAGTTACATCTGTCAACATCCACGGGGCTCACTCTGCCAAATATCTAAATCTTCAACTTCACAACGTAAGGTCAATGCTAGCCTCATGCCCCTCCAGAAGGGGAGCGGGCAGACTGCAGTTACATCTGTCAAATGACCCCCGATTTTCAGGCTCGGACGATCTTTTTTACCTTGTCCTTGACCTTGTTCGGAATACTACGGTCAGAAGCGCAATAGGCTAAACCATCTTTCAAATCAAATTTGAACATCCTAGTGGTCTAGTTCCCGA
>JAFLJL010015412.1:31992-57541 GCA_018398815.1 Conus ventricosus
ACTGTCTCCTTTCCGGCAGCTCGTTTCATCCGGCCATTTGCCCTAATTAGGAGATTCTGTTCGTTCATTGTCTCAATTTGTTTGTCTTGCCTGAAGAAGGCCTAAGCGGTCGAAACGCGCCATGCTTTGTCTTGCAAATGTTTGGCTATTGTTCGGCGGGGTAGTAATTTTCTTTTGAAGAGCGAAATTGAAAAATAAAACGCCATGTGGTCAATTAGAAAGAAACGCCATGTGGTCAATTAGAAGAAACGCCATGTGTCAATTTAGAAAGAAACGCCATGTGATCAGTTAGAAAGAAACGCCATGTGGTAAATTAGAAGAAACGCCATGTGGTCAAATAGAAAGAAACGCCATGTGGTCAGATGGAAAGAAACGCCATGTGGTCAATTAGAAAGAAACGCCATGTGGTCAGCTAGAAAGAAACGCCATGTGGTCAATTAGAAAGAAACGCCATGTGGTCAATTAGAAAGAAACGCCATGTGGTCAGATAGAAAGAAACGCCATGTGGTCAGATAGAAAGAAACGCCATGTGGTCAAATAGAAAGAAACGCCATGTGGTCAAATAGAAAGAAACGCCATGTGGTCAAATAGAAAGAAACTCCATGTGGTCAGTTAGAAAGAAACGCCATGTGGTCAGTTAGAAAGAAGTGCCATGTGTCAGTTAGAAAGAAAAGCCATGTGGTCAAATGGACACTGCAGAAGGGACAGCTGGTGCCCATTGGGGAAATTTTGCACAATTTTCATCTCACACATCACCACACAACAACAAAAGACAGATGACATGTCTTAGTAAACAGTGGCCAAAAATAAGAGCAAATAAAAATTTTCTAGACCAAAGACAGGAGAACGATCCACAAACTAGACCGAACAAAAGAAGACAGTTCAGAAAGACAAAAAAAAAACAAAATACAGAAAGAAGAACAAAAATAAGGATTGTAAGAGAGTAGCAGAAAAGAAGAAATGACTGGCTCAGAACTTCCAACAGGTGAGAGAACTGTTCGTACAGGGCCCAAAACCTTGTCATTACCACAGGAGAACGGTTGGTGCAGGCCAAGACCTTGTCATTACCACAGGAGAACTGTTCGTACAGGCCAAGACCTTGTCATTACCACAGGTGAACTGTTCGTAAAAGGCCAAGACCTTGTCATTACCACAGGAGAACTGTTTGTACAGGCCAAGACCTTAGTCATCACCACAGGAGAACTGTTCGTACAGGCCAAGACCTTGTCATTACCACAGAGAACTGTTCGTACAGGCCAAGACGTTGTCAAATTTCCACAGGAGAACTGTTCGTACAGGCCAAGACCTTGTCATCACCACAGGAGAACTGTTTGTACAGGCCCAAGACCTTAGTCATCACCACAGGAAACTGTTCGTACAGGCCAAGACGTTGTCATTACCACAGGAGAACTGTTCGTACAGGCCAAGACCTTGTCATTACCACAGGAGAACTGTTCGTACAGGCCAAGACCTTGTCATCACCACAGGAGAACTGTTCGTACAGGCCAAGACCTTGTCATTACCACAGGAGAACTGTTCGTACAGGCCACAGGAACTGTTCGTACAGGCCAAGACCTTGTCATTACCACAGAGAACTGTTCGTACAGGCCAAGACCTTGTCATTACTACAGGAGAACTGCTCGTACAGGGCCCAAGACCTTGTCATTACCACAGGAGAACGGTTGGTACAGGCCAAGACCTTGTCATTACCACAGGAGAACTGTTTGTACAGGCCAAAGACCTTGTCATTACCACAGGAGAACTCTTCGTACAGGCCAAGACCTTGTCATTACCACAGGAGAACTCTTCGTACAGGCCAAGACCTTGTCATTAAACCACAGGAGAACGGTTGGTACAGGCCAAGACCTTGTCATTACCACAGGAGAACGGTTGGTACAGGCCAAGACCTTGTCATTACCACAGGAGAACGGTCATACAGGCCAAGACCTTGTCATTACCACAGGAGAACGGTTGGTACAGGCCAAGACCTTGTCATTACCACAGGAGAACGGTTGGTACAGGCCAAGACCTTGTCATTACCACAGAGAACTCTTCGTACAGGCCAACACCTTGTCATACCACAGGACGTGGGCTATTTCAGTTTCATATTCATTTCATCAAGGGGGCGTATATGCGCAAAACCACTTCCGATCATTTTGAGACCACACTACGATGATTTGAAGCTGATGGATGATGAATTAATTAAAACTAAGATGAGAGAATTGAAGAAGGGGTCTAAAAGGGCCCCCTTTACGACTTTGCGTCTGATCACCATTACCCAACGCCTGGTCAGACCATGATTTTCCACCTACTTTGGGTTTTGTCCTTTTTTTTTCTTTCTTTGTACGTGTTTTCAGTGAAGAAGGAAAATTTTAAATTCAAGAAGCCTGAAGTTTTTGAAGACAAACTTTTTCCCACTCCAAATTTTGCGTGAAGCCCCGGGGCCTCAACTGCGCGGGTCAGATTTCAGGGTTACAACGAAGGTCAAGTATAACTTTGAACAGTGAAAATCCCCCTGGCTCTGTGAATTTCTTTTTCTTTTTTTTTTTTTTTTTTCTTTTTTGTTGTTGCAAAAAGAAAATATGATTTTATTTTTGGGGGAATTCGAGGTCGTAAATTCGTTCTTTTCTACATGTCGTAAAGATGCGAATGATCATGATTGTGGATTTTTGGCGCTATTCGTAGTGCACACAGAGTTTGGAGGAAAAGTCTAACAGCAGACGACAGGGAAAAGAAGGGTCTGGGATCGTGCTTGCCGAAAAAGAAAAGGACAGAGACTCCCCCAGTGTCAGGTAGGTTGGGGCAAGGCTGGACCTGCATGAAGTTTTGGTACTGGATGATCCCTGAGAAAAGCCCGGTTGCAGGGTTTGGGGGTAAGAGAATAATCGCGGGGTTTTGGGCCTACACGAAAAGTGGATTCGACCAAAAAAACCCGTTTTTAGGGGTTTTGTGGGATGAAGTATGCCCCTACAGGTGAGGTAGGTATTGCTGACAGAACTTAAGACACAAACGTACCCCAAAAAGGAAGGGCGTACGGGGGCATGTTGGCTCCCATTCCCCCATCCCTTTTGTTCCACCTGGATCTTTCCATTTTGGAAATGCTGCTCTGTTCGCTGAAAACCTGTTTCCGCAAGGGAAATGCCGTCACCTCTTTCTACCAACGGGGAAAAAAGTTTACAGACTTGGGGAATCACGTAGCAAATTTATAGCCTATTGACATTTTCAGAGAGGAGAGAGAGAAGAGGAAGGAGAGGAGGAAAAACGCGGAATTTGTCTTTTTAAGTGGGAAATTTGAGAGAGAGAAGAGAAGAGAGAGAGATAAAAGAGAGAAGAAAAGAGAAGAGAGAGAAGAGAGAAGAAAAGACCCAGGTAACAGGAGACATGGGAAAGAGGAGAGAGAGAGAGAGGAGAGAAGAGAAGAAAGAGAGGAGGAAAGAGAGAGAGAGAGAGGAGAGAGAGAGAAGGGGCCCGGGAAAAAAGTTTTCAGGTGGGGGTTTAACGAGCTGAATCTTTATGTCTTCACCCTGCCTGGCGGTAGCACACAGGGTGCACACCAACAAAAATCAAGCACCAGGCCTGCATAAGGATCGAATATTTATAGCAGGGACACTTAGATTTTTGAGAATTTTTACGTTCGAAAGTTGAGTTATCTTCTTTTAAATCATGTACACATCAAGGGACATGGGCCAGGTGGTTTAAACCCAAAAGATTTAAAATGAAAGGATGGGGCTCTTTTGGGGGGGGAACCACTGGCGAAAAAAAGGGTCACGGGGTGAGGAAAGCCCCGAAAAGTGACGACAGCAAGGGGAAAGCATCATGAAATTTTTGAAGATCCATGGTGAAAATCCCCTAAAAACCTAAAGTGAATGATCTCATGGGGGAAAAACCCCGAAAAACCCTAAAGATTGGAATGATCTCAGGGGGAAAATCCCCATAAAACCAGAAGATTTTGGAAAAGATCCATGGGGAAATCCCTGAAAAAACCTGAAAAATTTTGAATGATCTCTGGGTGAAATCCCCAAAAACCCTGAAGATTGTGAAGGGTCTCAGGGTTAAATCCCCTGAAAAAAAAGAAGAGTGGATGATTCATTTGGGGGAAAATCCCTGAAAACCTGAAGATTGTGAAGACTCTTGGGAAAAACCCCCAAAACCCGAAGATTTTTGGATGACTCATGGGTGAAAAACCCCCAAAACCAGAAAAGGGGGAGAAAGAAAAAAAAAAAGATTGTGGGTTCCCCGGGTGAAATCCCAAAACCATGAAAATTGTGAATGACTCATGGGTTTAAATCCCCTAAAAAACCCTGAAACTGTGAATGACTCGGGTGAAAATCCCCAAACCAAAGAAGTGAAAGATCTCATGGGTGAAAATCCCCTAAAACCAAAAGAAGAATTTTTGGTAAATCCCCCCCATGGGTGAAATCCTCCCTGAAAACCCCCAAGAGTGAATGATCTCATGGGTGAAAATCCCCTAAAAACCATAAAGATTGTGGATGATCTCATGGGTGAAAATCCCTGAAAACCATGAAGATTGTGAATGATCTCTGGGTGAAAATCCCCTAAAACCATGAAGATTGTGAATGATCTCATCGGTGAAAATCCCTAAAAACCCATGAAGATTGTGAATGATCTCATGGGTGAAAATCCCCTAAAAGCCAAAGTAAAACGAATAGTGTGGGGTTGTTCTTTTGATCAATTATCAGTTTAATATCGCTCGAACTTACACTAGGTCTCAAAATGCTGGCATGGATTATACAGTAATCTGGTGCACAATCGTAATTGTGGCGTGTGGCCACACAGACGACAGCTTAAAGCCGGCTAACAAGAGTCACTGAACTGATCAGATCACATTTCACGGTATGTCCCCCCTCGTGTGTGTGCTGGCTCTTTTCAGGTCATGTGAACGATTAGGGGTGAATGTCGAAAACGTCTGTCCGTCTGTGTGCTCTGCCGTTCTAGGAGCTACACACTGAAATGTGTTTTTGACTGCCATGTTAACGTTTGTCCAATTACGCGCAGGCACGCGCCCCGCACTAAACCACACACACACGCGCGCGCGCGCAACAACAACACACATACACACACACACACACACACACACACCACACACACACACACGAGCACAACTGACCTTCCACGCCCCCCCCCCCCCCCCCCCCCCCCACACACAACACAGACACCATTTAAGCGCACACACACAATGCACACGTAGCACAAAACGACAGAAACATAAACACACAAACGCGTGCGCGCGCGCGCAGCCACACACAACACACAACAAAACACACACACAAAACAATACACACACACACACAAACAAAACACACACAACACACACACACACACGCACACACTTTTAAACACCATATACACAAGAACATCTATTTTAAAGCACAAAAACTCTCTCTCTCTCTTCTCTCTCTTCTCCTCCTCTCTCTTTCTCTCACGGACGCCACGCACAGCAACATACACAGACACACACCCCACACAAAACCCACCACACCACCCACACACACACAACAAACATACAAACACAAAATGAACGCACAAAATAATCTCACCTCTCATATATTACGCGAAATTTGCGAGCGCGCACACACATACAAAGGAACATGCAACAACTCAAACATACACTAACACATATACACACATTATTCAAAAGAAAAAAAAAGAGAGAGACAGGGGGGGAGAGAGAAAGGAGAGAGAGAGAGCGAGAAAAGAGAGGATGGAAGGGGGAGGGGGAGAAGGGAGGAGAGAGAGAGGAGAGAGAAAGAGAAGAGGAGAAGGAAAGAGTGAGAGGGGAGAGAGAGAGGGGGAGAGGAGAGAGAGAGAGAGGAGAGAGAAGGGGTATATCGGTGGGTGTGTGTGTGTGTGTGCGCGCGGCGCGGCGCGCGCGCCGTGTGTGTGTGTGTGTTCGTGCATGCTTTGCGTTCGTGCGTGATTGCGTACGTGCGTGCATGCGCTTGGTGCGTTTTTGCCTTTTGTGTGTGTGTGTGTGTGTGTGTGTGTGTGTGTGTGTGTGTGTGTGTGTGTGTGTGTGTCTCTCTTTTCTCTTGTGAGTGTGAGTATGTGTTTTTATACACACACACACACACACACACACACCACAAACACACACACAAAACACACAACACAACACATACACACACACACACACACACACCAACACACACACAAACACACACACCAACACACGCAAAACATGAACACGGAAGCTGTCAGACAACAGAAGACATCGATTATAACGTGCGATGCCAGAAATTCGGGGAAAACCCACCGCATCAGGTCTGAGACCTATTTTGACCCTTTGACTTTTTGCTTTGTGTGTCAGTCTGTTCATTAAGGCTGCGTATCTCATCCTGCCCTCTGCCCCATTTCTGTCACTAACTCTGGAGCGCACGCACGCTCAAGAAGTGTGTAAGCCCAAAGAAAACGTTATGAGTTATCATTCTCTGAATGTCTTTGGCGATCTGTAAAATTAATTTCTATGACAATTCTGTGAAATTAAAATTAACACATTTTGAGTTAATTCTGAATGGCTTTGACAATCCTGAGAAAAAAAGATTAGTACTTGTTACACGCTTAAAGCAGTGACTTCCTTTGTACAAGGTAAGAGAAGCAGCCTAGCTTGTAAAAGTTCGTTGTAGATCCCGTGGTACGTGTTCGGCTTACAGACGACTAAATACACCAGGCGGTATTGAAACGAAGAGGATCCTTTTATTTACACACGTTGAAGAATATAGGCACAAAAACACAATCCACTGATTTCAGGTTCAATAAAATGGTACAGGAACTCCGTCGTACATGCAGCAGCGAATATTTTTACCAATGGCTGCTCTTCATCGACTAGACTCAAACTCAGTTTAAGACTCGAACACTTTCATGTTCGACGATGACTAGAACTCTTAAAAAAAATCTCATTTCTCCCTCCCTCTCGGTTTGCACAGCTCTCATTCTTGTATATGTTATCTGAAGAATATTCTCGAACATACTCGATTATTTTTTAGTATATTTCTGCATATCAGTAAACTTAACCAAAGAAATCGTGACGAGCGTAAGCGAATGTAATTCGGTCAGCTTCTACAACGTTGTCGAACCCTCGGTAATGCAATAGGCCTAGCAACTTACCGAAACCCGGTGAACATTCTGACGTAATCTTGATTACTCCAATCGCATTATCAATCGATTCAAAAACAATACTGAACGATTAGGCATACGTTCACTTTCCAAAATGTTATAAATAAATCAACAATAGCACTACACTGACCGAAAATACAAATATCTAAAAGTGATAAATAAAAGGAGCCTTGCAACTCGTCATTATCGCTATGACGTCTTTTGCCAAAGTTCCTCCTCTCTTGTCTCCCTTTTAAATTGTAACATAGAGGAACAGAAATAGAAGAAAAACGAAGGTGAGAAGAAGAAGAAGAACACGAAGTAGAAGACAATAACGACAATGACAACAACAACAACGATGACGACGACGACGATGACGAAGAAGAAGAAGAAGAAGAAGAAGAAGAAAAAGAAGAAAAAGAAAGAGAGAGAGAGAGAGAGAGAGAGAGAGAGAGAGAGAGAGAGAGAGTAGAGAGGAGAGAGAGAGAGAAGAGAGAGAGATGTTTATTACCCATTCAGCAATTAAGCCCTTCAGACAAGGAAATTCACGTCCCACCCCCCAAACCCCCTCCCTTATAACTTTCCCCACCCCAGCCTACAATTCATCTTGCTGAGAAATATCCTCCCTATCCCTCCGCCCTCTGCCGTACTCTTTTCCTCACACACACACACACACACACACACACACACACACACACACACACACACACACACACCACACACACACACGTTAAACAACGAAGATCAGCAAACACCTTGGTTTAGATTTGTCAAACAAATTCTCAGCCTAATGGGATGAAGCATGTTTGGAATAACCAGCATACTTTTAATATTAACAAGTTGTGTTATGTGGTCAAGAATAAGCTAAAAGATGAATATGTATTATTTTGGAAAAGAAAAAAATCAGAAACAGAATCAAAACTAAAATTTTATGACAATATTACCACAGATTACAGAATGGAACCATATTTAGCAAACTCTTTCATAAGCTTCAATCAAAAACAAGCACTATGTAAAATTTAAAGGGTTTCTTGTCACGATCTTAAAATAGAAAAAGGTAGATATACTAAGACACCAAGAGAAAGAAGACTGTTTGGAATGTAATGAAGTAGAAGACGAATTCATTTCTTAGATAAATGTTACTAAATATAACGTATAAGGCGGCAGTTTTTAGAACACAATCAAAGACAAATATAATATACAAAATGCGCTGCCATCTATCTTAATATCAAATGACATGCTTATCAGCGAGATCTCAAAATATGTGTATGCTATTTCAAAGTGTCGATAAGGTAAAATGTATGACAAGGACAACTTGATATAACATGATGATAGTTGGATACAACAACAAGCATAAATGTGTATTTCGTCAATTGGTTTCGTTTATCTTTTCTCTATTTATTTGTGTCATATAAAACCTGTTACGGTTTTCAAAGGCATTAAACTATTGAATCTTGAATCTTGAATCACACACACACACACACACACACACACACACACACACACACACACACAAAACACAACACAACACAACACAACACAACACAACACAACACAACACAACACACACACCACACACACACACACATACACACACACATTTTACCTTATCGACACTTTGAAATAGCATACACATATTTTGAGATCTCGCTGATAAGCATGTCATTTGATATTAAGATAGATGGCTCGTTTGTATAGATATGTCCAGGTGGTGGTTTTTTTTTTTTTTTTTTTTTTTTTGCTTTGTCATTTATCTTTTAAGTTGTTACATTTAGAACAATATTTTCTTTTCAATTGTCAAAGTCGCACACGCACACACACACGCACGCGCGCGCGCGCACACACACACGCACGCACGCACGCACACACACACGCACACATTCGTACGTAGGCCCATACTAGCATTTTGCATACACTATTTCCATTTTTCTCATCCACTCATTTCTGCATTATTTTGTCTAATATCACTTTAAGTGAACAGACGTTAAATTGAAGAACTAACTAACTAACACACACACACACACACACACTGACAAGATGGCGGACAGTGAGGAACATTTCGGTTAGGCTCTCCTAAAAATTTCCGCAAAACTACCATCAACATGACCAGACTGACTAGATCAAGAAGTCTAGGCAGCCGCTCAACAACGACACCAAGTAAAGAAAAAGAAAACGGCGCCCAGAAAGGTGACAGCAAAGAATGCCTCCTCAAAGATGCCCTGAATCGATCAGCACAGTAAGCTGCTCAGCGTGAACGTGAAGGGGATGGAGGAGAAGAAACCAGCACGACAGAAGACACCACCATATCTGTCGCAGTGAGTCTGGTAAAAGAGATGAAAAGCATGATCGAATCTCTTACAGAACGAATAGCTTCTCTCGAAAACACTGTACTCAAGCAGACTGAGATGATTGCTACCATGGTCAGATCTAACGTTTCCGCATCAAAAAACAGACAGCCATACCCAAACAGACAATCTGACCTCTCATACGCTTCAGTCATATGCTGACGTTGCAAAATCATGCCTACCTGCTGCATCACACCCCAAGAAAGCATCACCATCAACGCCAGAGAGAAGGTGGGTGAAAACAAATCAAAAGAAAATAAGGAAGCCGAGAACCCCCCAGATAAAATGACGTCAGAATTTCATGACGAAAAAGATCAGACGGGAAAAACACAGAACTCAGTCAGTTCCAAACAAGAACAGAAACAAGACTTCCCGAACGTCGTAATTCTTCATGATTCTGTGTATATGGGAGTGAATGGGAACAGACTGGGCCTTTCTTATGGTTTTGAGGCTAAGACAAGCCGAGTATTGACATCAGAAGACCTTACTTTGGCGCTTCAGTTAAATCTTTACACTGACGAAAAACCACCAGATGCAGTAGTTATCCACTGTGGGGTTAACGACCTACAGAAAAAAGACCCAAGACATGTCAGCAAAGAGTTTACTTCCATTATCAAAGACTTTGCCACCAGCCATTCCAAAGTGAAGGTTGGGTTAGTAAAGTTGCTCCAGTCAAAGATCCCAAACTGGAAATTAAGCGAGAGGTTTTTAATGCTCTAACAACCTCAGATCTGTTTGGAATCAAGAATGTGTCTTTTGTTTCTCATAACAACCTACCAACCAACAACTGGGCACTCAGAGACAACCTCCATCCTACACCTAGAGGGTCAAGTGTTCTGGCAAGAAATGTTGGAAGGCACGTTCGAAAATTCTTCTGGGAGAAGCCGAGGAAGACAGTGAGTTTGTCTAACCAGCGACAGGCCGGAAAATATCAACCTTACAGAGGACACCAGCCCCTCCCTGGATACAGAGACCCTTGGTTCAACATGTCCGACGCGTTGAGTACACAGTGGTATTAAACCAAAGACAAAGAGACCTGTTGATTTAGTTTCTGCGGAAATCACAGTCAAGATCACTGTTTACCCCATCTTGAGTGACTATAATTCGCATATTTCTTGATTTTCTTTGTCAAAGCATTTTATATAGATCTATAGTTGTCAACTTTTTGTGAAATTGTGCATTTTTGTTGTTTTTATGTTATCTTATCACAACTATCTTTTGTTGTTGGTGGTGGTAGTATTGGTAGCTATATCTTATTTATTTCACTGAGTTCATTCTTAATCGCAAGGCTGTTGAAACAACACAGCGTTAATCAGGAGGGAAAAAATGCCGAAGAAAATGGAAAGGCAATCTAATATTCAAATAATGCACTGGAATTGTAGATCAATTTCCACAAATCTGGACAATCTTGTGCAGCATCTTTCATCAAATAAGTACCATGTTTTAGCTTTAAAATCTCTAAATGTATCCACTAAGAAACTCCCAATCCTTAAGGGCTACTTTTATCCTCCAATCTACCAATCTGAGGATGAAAAAGGAAAAATCAACACAGCTATTTATATCAAAGATGTTCTGGATTACAGGCAAATTGTACCGCCCTTTCCAACAGATACTAGAAACATTAATGCCTGTGCAGTCAGAGTAAAATTTAATGAATCGCTGATTTTGAATATACAGGGTCGAACTTTAATTAAGGACCACTTATACACAGTCTCACAAAACATAGAAAGAAAAACCGACAAACGACAGAAACTTTATAAATGTTTAATTTCATTATCAGTGAACACCATTTTGTCACTTTCATCGAAAAAATCATTCTTTCTGATTAGACAGGGGACCTGAATGAGACTACCCCCCAAAATGACATTCACAAAAAGAGTGTTTCTTTACAGTCTGATCAAAACCGAGTGTGCCCCCTCGTGCTGCCACACAATCCACACAGCGCTGCCTCATGGTGTTGACTGTTCTTGTAATGAGTGCCTGGGGAGGTTTGTCCACTCCTGCTGCAGGTAGTGCAGCAGCTCCTGTCGATTTGCCGGAACAGGGTGATTTTCTTGAACTCTCCTCCCATGCTCGCCCCAGATGTTCTCAATAGGGTTCATGTCCGGGCTGTTTGCCGGCCATGGCATCCTGGTGATGCCAGCTTGCACCACAAAAGTGTTCACGGCTCGACAACGATGTGGGGTGGGCATTATCGTCCATGAACACAGCCTGAGCCCCAATCTGCTGGAGTGCTGGGACAACCAAAGGCCGTAAAATCTCCTGCAGGTAGCGTTGGCCGTTCAGGTTGCCATCCATGTGGTACAGGGGAGTCTTGTGGTGACTGCTGATGCCCCCCCCCCCCCCCTACCATGACGGAGCCACCACCAAAAGCGACGACCTCCTGGATGACGTCATCTGCCAGCTGCTCCCTGGGACGCCGCCACACCCGAATGCGTCTATCTCGTGGCTTCAACTGGAACTTGGACTCATCGGTGAAAAGCACCATCCGCCACTGAGCCCGAGTCCATGTTCGATGAGCTGTGCACCAGGCCAGGCGACGTGCCTGTGGGCCGCAGTCAGTTTTGGTTTCCGGACTGGGCGCCTTGCTCGAAGGTTGGCAACGTTGAGGCGCCGCCGTATGGTCATCTCACACACTGCTGTGTTAGTGGCAGCTTGGAGCCGACGCCTGATGATGTTGGAGGTGGTGGTCTGGTCCGAAGAGCATGTCTGCGGGTGAACCTGTCATCTCTTGCAGTGGTCTTCTTTGGATGGCCTGGACGGGGTCTCTCTTTGACAGTTCCAGTGGCTTGAAAACGTTCTCTCAGCCGAATGATGACGGAGTGGGACACTTGTAGTCTTCTGGCCACTTCTCGAACGCCAACTCGATCCTGCAGCCATGCAATCGCCCGGGTCCGGTCAAAATCAGACAGATTGCGTCTTGGAGGCATTTTTGTGTTATGAAGAATTATGCACGTTGGGCTGCTTTTAGGGGCATTCCAGTCAGTAAAATGCTCTGCAATGCATTGGTTTTTGCACGTGCATTTGGAATTTCAGTGCAAAACCGTTTGAAGCAGTGTTCACTCTTGCTTAAAAAACAAGCAATTTTGACAACAATCTGCAACTTTCAACCCCCCCTCTGCATGCCGCACGTGACAATAAGACAGCTTTCGCAAGCTTTGCGGAATACTCTGTTAACCCCTTAAACCTTTCCCAGTCGAATTCTTCGAAAAAATGCATTGCTTGTATTGTTGGCCAATTTAAAAAGAAAGGGCCTTTTTTTTTCGGGGTGGTCCTTAATTAAAGTTCGACCCTGTAGTTTCTGTGTATCTGCCAACTGGTCCAGACGAACAGAACATGGAGTGGCTACGCTCGATTCAGGATCAGAAAGAGAAATGGTTGATAGTGGGCGATTTTAATGCTCATTCTCCCTTTTGGGACAAGGAATACACTGTTGGCAGGTCTATCAATAACCGTTTTGTCGAAAATGTTATTAATTCTGCTTTATATCTACTCAATAATGGGAGTGTAACTAGAATCCCAGATATATCGAAACATAAGCCATCTGCCATCGATTTGTCACTAATATCACCACTTTTTGCATGCAATGTGAATGGATACTGTCAAGGATACATTGGGTAGTGACCATCTTCCCGTTGTTATCAGTTTAAATGACAAACCAGTAAGTCAGGATTCAGAAAAAGAAAAAAATTCCTAAATATAATTACAGAAATGCGGATTGGGACAGTTTGAAAGATTGTTGTCAATGCATACATTGAAGAACTTCAGTCGGATAATATAGATAGTGTTTATGGCAAAATTTACTGAGATAATTTTGTACGCTGCTGATTCTTCAATACCGAAGTGCAATCAAATGAAAGATAATAAATATTCAGGAAATTTTGGCGGAACGATGCCTGCGCAGAGGCTAAACAATTGAAGAAAGAAGCCTTTAATGAATATCTCAAAGAAAAAAAGAATGAAGAAAACACAAAATATGAAAAAGGCAAAAATACATAGAAATAGAGTCAACGAACAGGCCAAACGGCAGTATTGGTCTAATGTTTGTAAAAAACGAAGTTTCTGATCATTGCAGATCTTCAGAAGGTTTGGAAAAAAGTGAAGGATTGAAAAATGGAGTATGCCTTCCAGAATATCCAGTACATATAAAAAATGAAAAATTTCCTTCTAACTCACAAAAGGGCCCCGAAGTTTTCTTAAAAATGTTTGAAAAGACGAGTTGCAAAGAGGGCTTGTCAGAAAAGGATAGATTTTTTCCCGAGAGAAAGAATCTTCCAGTGAAATATACAATGATCCAATAGAAGATAACAGCCATTTTATCAATGCCCCAATCACCTTAAAAGAAATGAAGATGTCATTTTCTCCAGTGGAAATAAAAGAACTCAGTTAGGCCCTGATGGAATTCAAATAAAATTAATCAAACATTTACCTGCTAATTTTGTTAACTTTCTTCCCCAATTCATACAAAGATGTTGGTCGTCTGGAAATATTCCTTTAACATGGAAACAAGTATTATTGTCCCATACACAAGCTTGGTAAACCAAAATCAGAAAAAAACAGTTATCGGCCTATTGCTCTGACGTCACATACGGGGAAACTGTTTGAAAAAATAATTTAAATCGTCTCCTACACTACTGCGAAAAAACAATATCATACCATACTCAAGCGGTTTTCGTAAGGGCAGATAAACCATCGAACACTTACCAAAATTAACAACCCAAATAAAACATCATTTGCTAGAAGGAAAATTATTGGTACTTTCTTTGATATCAAAAAAGCGACGATCAAGTAGGGGCACTCTAGACAAACTTTTAAATTAAAATCCATTGGCTATCAGGTTGCATGTATAACTTTTCCTGCAATGGTGAGCTCATGTATGAAAACCGAACACTGTCATCCTTGGTCAAACAGATTCAGACTGAATGCTCTCGATGCAAATTCAACAGTCATTTTAAGTGCGTCTCCCGGTGAGAAATAACACCTGTCCATGTTATTCTACATTGTCACATTTGAAATCATTTTTACCCACTTCGTTTTGTGTTTTCAACGGTTCAGATTCATCTTTTAAGAATATTTTATTGAACGATTTGCTATGCGGGAAAGTTTTTAAAAGGCTAAAACGGACCCAGTTGGCTAAATTGATTTAATGTTTACAAATGTTTTGAGTATGTTATTGTTGTTGTATGTTGTTGTTGTTAAGATTTCATTTTTGAAGGGAAATGGTAGGGAGGTTCAGAGATAGGAAGAGGGGAGGTTTTTGTTTGCTTTTTTCCCGTCTATCACAGCATTTGAAAAGACGTTAAAGAGAAGAACGAACACACACACACACAACACACACACCCCACACACACACACACCACACATTCACACACACATACACACACACACAACACACACACAAAACACACACACACACACACACACACACACAACCACACACACACAGACTTTCTTGAAAAATATTCATCGGATGAATAGTTGAGAGAGAAATGGAAATGGAAAATGGTTTATTCAGGTTAGGCCACAGCCCTATGAAGGGGGAACTATTTACAATGGCACTTTAACGACAAGAAAATGAAGGATCCCTCAACATAATTGATGGTGTGGAGGGGTAAGGGGTGTGCAGGTGAAGACAGGCAATGGTGAGAATGCAGGAACCCAAAGGGGACAACAGCAGTCAAGAAGGACACAGTGGACGAAGCAGGTTTTCTCCTTTTATTTGCCTTCCATGATAAGCTCAAACCAGGAACGCAGCCCTGGGAGCAATCCCTCTCGTACAGCACTCAGCGCACTGAGCACTCTCTCTGTCTCTCCGCCAGTCGCTCACATCATGGAACTCTAGGGGAACACTCTCTGCTTCTCACACAACGCTCGACTTTTATAAGCGTGTACCGAGCCGCAAAGCCAGCGACTAGTGCTGGAGCCGAAACGGCCCTCGCGAGGCCGGAAACCCAACATAAATTGTGTTTTCTATACGCGGCTTCAGTGTTGTCGGCTCGCTATCCGTCACAGCTATAACACAAATATTTACTATCGATGAAAACCTCAGAACACAAGGAATAAAAATCAGTAAGTCACATTTTGACAATTTTGTTCCTGTACTAAATCGTTGCTGATTAATCTCCCAAGTGAAGCCATTTTTAACAAGCTTACGTCATATTTTCCTTTATTTCGATGAAAAATACTAAACAGCGTGAAATAATTTTGTAATGAATAAAAAGCTGGCATCTCGCTCTTTTTATACTAAAATTTCATTATCCAAGTTGCGTCCAAGCGGAGAACTTTGCGTTTAAAGTTGATAGAAAACACAGCTGACTTTTCACTTCGCCGGGCCGTCGGGCCTACTGTTGACAAAATTTTCAACTGAAAAATACTCTGTTGAAACGGTCTGTTAAATAAAAAATTCTACACATTTCAGTTGTATTCATAACAAAATGGATCATTAGCAAGATTTCGATCGGGAAGTCCGAATTTCGTAGAATAAAAAAATTTTGGATCAAAACCCCGACAGTAAACAAAGAAGGCGACTCGCTAAAGGGACCGGCGCTGTCAGTCATTTCGTATAGTCGAAAGTTTGTACAGAAAAGATCATAGGCATGCGATATACGAAATGAAAGCTTATGGACTTTTCTTTAACATGCATCTTAATTCTTCGGTTTTCCTCTTATTTTTTGAAAAATTTCAAGAATTATTCAATATTCCCATTCGCCAGACAATTGAAAATGGCGCCAAGAATTGCTCGTGAAAAATACCAGTTTAGAGAAAATATGGCTTCTCAGCCCGGTACGGTTGTAATGAATCAAATACATTAATTTGGGACTTTAGCAACGTACATACAACTATGTAGGTTCTGAGGTATTCATGATTTAAAAAAGAATTTACACAATAAAATAAATAAGATTCGACCAAGGGAGGTAAGGGGAAGAAAACTCTCGAACAAAACATTTTCATCCACGAAAGTAACCAAACGAAACCTGTTAGCACCGGCTACATCCCCCCTACTCTGTCACAACCAGCGTCCTCGCTGGACAAAAAATGACATAAAAAAAGGCAGAGTTATCAAGTAGGAGTGCAAAAATCAATCAATGAAAAAATGAAGCTCAGCCATCAATTCTTTAGGGCATGACTACCCCAAAACAAAACACTTACATCAATGCATCAAAACATCAAAACATCTTGTTCTCCCTCTCATTCTTGCATTCACATTATTCCCACTATCAAGGGCTTGAATCTTTAAACAAACGTCTGAAAACCAGGGTCCACATTGACTAAAATGGACATTATTTTTAAACAAAAAATTTCCCAAAAAATCAAATACAAAATGACAACAAGGGATTCCTTTCTGAACAAAAACCCCGGGCTTTTGGGTTTCATAAGTGACTAAACTGGACTTGATATTTAAAACAAAGTTCCAAGTCGGGACATCAAATCATTAGGAACATGTGTTAAAACCCAAAGCACTGGGTAGGTACCAAGTGACAAAAATGGACTTATTTTTGAATAAGTTCCAAAAAAGTCGGATACCAAAAAGACTTGAAAGAATTGTTAAATTAAACAAAATTCAAAAAGTCAGATGCCAGAAATGACTGGGGAAAAGAAATTCATTTAAGATCCAAATCAGGTACCAATGACAGTAGTGGACTAGTTATTTAAACAAAATTCCAAGATGTCAGGTACTAAAAATGACTTTGCAAGGATTTTGTTATTTTAAACATTCCAAGAAGGTCAGGTACAGAATATAACCCGGGAGGATTTATCAAAAATCAAAACACGGGTGCCAACGTGACAATAATGGACTTGCAAATTTTAACAAAATCCATAAAGTCAGACATAGCACGATAAAAGTGAAGAAAAAAAAGGAATTATCAAAACTCAAAACACGGGGTGCCAACGTGACAAAATGGGCTGCTATTTGAACAAAAATCCATAAAGTCCGGGTACAAAATGACAAAAACAGATTTGCTATAAGATCCTTAGCCAGTAGGCCTACTGCGGCTTCTGAAAAACCGTGGCATACATTATAATCCAACCCTGAAAAACAATCAACATATATACTAGCTTGTGCATAAAATAGAAAAACATAATTGTTTAACAGTCTGCAACACCTCTTCCCAACAGGTATTTAAATTCAATCAGCCCTTTGGGAAAATATTTACTGTCCCCTTTCGCACTGACCAGGTCAGTTATTTGTGAAAGTGTTCCTGGTCAAACCAGGCAGTCACTAGCATACCTTTTCACAGGTTCACCGCCAGACAGGCAGTTCGCCGTGGGGCTGGCGTGGGTGGATTAACACTACGTATCAGGGGCGGAACTGGAGTGGCACAGGGTGGCTAGCAGTTCTGGGCTTGGGTTTTTGGGAAAACACAACCCATCTGTCCTGGAGTCTGGTGATAGTTCCAGCTTGGGTTCTCCCCAGTCAGGTGGGTTTAGGCAGTGCGTCATTCGGCTGTCAGGCAGGGAAGTTGCCTGACAGGGCCAGACCCATGGTCTGGAGGCCACAGCAGCCTGTGGTGGGCCCCGGTTCTGGCGACGGTCTAATGGCAAGGAGGCACTGGCAGTTTGGCTGCCTTTCTGCAGGTCGGCAATCACCAGGTGCTGCCCAGGGCCGGTACATACCGGGCCAGTAGACCTGGGGGCGTAAACATCTCGCAGCATTCCCGGTAGCCCCGGTGACCCTGGCGGTTGTGGACCGATGACAGAACCTTTGGGGGGGAGCAATCCGGGGAAAGGGGTAGCTGCTCACAATGCCCCAAGTTTAGGGTCCACCATTCGGGCCCATACAGCATCCCTGCCGGGAGGTGAGTCGGCTGTGCGCTGAATGAGAGCCGTAGCTCCGGGTTTTGCCAGCTGCAGGCTTTTTTGGCCAGGAGGACAGAATTGGCCCAATGGACGGGGCCTCCCCTGGAGTCGGGGCATCTCTCCCGGCGACAGCCGAGGCAAAATGGACCTGCCGTCGCCCGGTGCTGCCGAACCATGTTGCCGAGACTTGTCTGCACTCTGGCCGCCGACAGTGGCAAAGGACCGGAGTTGCCCCCGCCTTCACAGGTGCCAGCCTCCGTCGTCGTCTCCGCCCGGGCCGTCGACCCCGAATGCTGCGATCCGCCATGCAGCCGCGGACCTGCAGTGGCGGCCGCATTGCGGTGGCCGCCGGAACCCCCTGCCTCAAACTGGCGACTGTAGCTGTGAGTGCCTCTAGCTGACTTTGAAGCAGGCAACAGCAGGGAGTGCCAGCCGTTGTGGGGGATGTCGCCGTCGGCCACTGCAGTCCTGCATCCACCTTTGGGCTTCCTTCCTAGCCTCTTAAAGGGGGTGGTAGGATGGTCCGGGACGAAACACCGGACACCTTGCGGAGTGCTGCCCGCGTAGGCCACGGGTTTAAGACTTTCCCCTAGTATGGATGCTGGCAACATTCCAACCCCAGCCTGGTTCACCTTCCTCCAAAGGTACTGGAGATGGGAGCCATACTCCAGATGGTCTCGTCCTGGCCTTGCTGCCTGTTGAAAAATGCTGTGGCCAGGGTGACCACATCACGTGCTCTCCCCAGTTCTCCTCCAAGATGGTAAAGATCTTGGCTGGGGAGTCACCCTCTGCTGCTGGCAGCCTGATCAACTCCCGGCGAGCTCGGCCTCTAGGGCGGCAATCAGCCAAAGGGCGGCTGTCCTGTCATCCAGGGGCTGCAGGTGTAGGGGCAAGCCTTGGCCCCCCGGAGAAGTCGTCCACTTCCCTACTGCTCTCGTTCCCCGTGAATTTGGGGAGCTGATGCAGGGGTTTCAGATTAGGGGCAGGCTGGCCATGGCGTCCGGTCTTTTGGGCTGTGTCTTCTTGGTCCCTTGTCTTCAATCCTGCTCGCAGCGCCAGTTGTGATGGTGTGGAGGGGTAGGGGTGTGCAGGTGAAAACAGGCAGATGGTGAGAAGTGCAGGAACCAAGGGACAACAGCCAGTCAAGAAGACACAGTGGACGAAGCAGAGTTTTTCTCCTTTTATTTGCCTTCCATGATAAGCTCAAACCAGGAACGCAGCCCTGGGAGCAAACCCTCTCGTACAGCACTCAGCCACTGAGCACTCTCTCTGTCTCTCACGCCAGTCGCTCACATCATGGAACTCAGGGAACACTCTCTGCATTCTCACACAACGCTCGACTTTTATAAGCGTGTACCGAGCCGCAAAGCCAGCGACATAGGGGCCGGAGCCGAAACGGCCTCGCGAGGCCCGGGAACCAACATAAATTGTTTTTCTATCGCGGCTTCAGTGTTGTCTGGCTCGCTATCCGTTCGACTATTAACAATATTTTTCTATCGATGAAAACCCCAGAACACAAGGAATAAAATGCAGTAAGTCACATTGACAATTTTGTTCCTGTACTAAATCGTTTTGATTAATCTCCCAAGTGAAGCCACTTTTTAACAAGCTTACGTCATTTTTTCCTTTATTTCGATGAAAAAATCAAACAGCGTGAAATAATTTTGTAATGAAAAAAAAAGCTGGCATCTCGCTCTTTTTTTACAATAAAATTTCTTTTTCCAAGATGCGTCCAAGCGGAGAACTTTGCGTTTAAAGTTTGATAAAAACCAGCTGACTTTTCACTTCGCCGGCCGTCGGCGCTACTGTTTACACAATTTTCAACTGAAAAAAACTGTTGAAACGGTCTGTTAAATAATAAATTCTACACATTTTCAGTTGTATTCATACAAAATGGGTCATTAGCAAGATTTCGATCGGGAAGTCGAATTTCGTAGAATGATAATTTGGATCAAAACTCCGACAGTAAACAAAAAAGGCGACTCGCTAAAGGACCCGGCGCTGTCAGTCATTTCGTATAGTCGCAAGCTTGTACAGAAAAGATCATAGGCATCGATATAACGAAATGAAAGCTTATGGACTTTACTTTTAACATGCATCTTCAGATTCTTCGGTTTTCCTCTTACTTTTGTAAAATCAAGAATTATTCAATATTCATTCGACAGACAATTGAAATGGCGCCAAGATTGCTCGTGCAAAATACCAGTTTAGAGAAAATATGGGCTTCTCAGCCCGGTACGTTGTAATGAATCAAATACATAATTTGTGACTTAGCAACGTACATACAACTATGTAGGTTCTGAGGTATTCATGATTTAAAGAATTACACATATAAATAAATAAGATTCGACCAAGGGAGGTAAGGGAAGATAACTCTCGAACAAAACATTTTCATCCACGAAAAGTAACCAAACGAAACACTGTTGCACCCGGCTACAATAATAATGACAGATTCCAACATCTTTTGACAATAGAGTTCAACAGATACATGCTTCAATATAACATTCACATCCTTCAACTACAGTCGCACGCCTTTTAAATGCCTTATATAAATACATGCATACATTCTTCAGTATAATTTCGTTACTGTTAGCCATCATATAAGGCTATGTTGAATAAACATGGATTTGCATAAAATTTTCCTGGAATATATTGTTGCCGAAGCTCACAGAGACTAGGGCAACAAAACAAAACATGTACTTCATCTTCTTTTGCGTCATTACACAATGGGCATGCTACAGAATTAGTTGATACCTTATTATAACGGTCCCGATGTATTGCCATGTCTGTTACTCCGAATCTAAATTTTGTTAAATAACATCTAATATGTCTGTCGATGTCAATTAAAAGATACCTTTCGCAGCTCCTAGATGATTTTGAAAGTTCTATATAAATACAACCGGTCGCTGTCTTGGATATGTTCACTCCAGTTTTGCCATCGGCAATCAATAAGCCTCTGGCAAAATTCGTCCAGAATTGCATTGACATTTTCAACCCCTTGATTTAGCCATACCATTCCAAAACCATTCTGAAATAATGTTTCTCGAATCCTTGAAACCATGTATATTTACCGCGTGAGTCTAGCCACATCAACATCTCGTAAGCTTTCAACCGGTAGTCTATTTCCATCCATACGTAATAACTTAGCCAATATCTAATACACGAACAGACGTATATTACATAAACAGGGTAGCGTCCTGTTCTCCGTACACTAAATCATCGGCGTTTTAAGCTGCACCCCTAAAAAATTTTTTTAATGCAAATAAGTGAACCTTTTCAATACGAGCAACTGCTTTATCTAATCCCCATATTTCAGCACCGTACATGGCAATAGGTAGAACCTGATAATCAAAAATTTTCAAAATACTGCAAATGAATTATTCTTAAACGTGTACAACTTTTGCATAATACACAGCAAGGCGTTTTTGCTCGCTTGCAAGGTCTTCACAAGCAAATACAAAACTAAGTCTCGTGGAAAATATATACCAAGATACTTATAACAGTTGACAATCTTCATTTCCTCTCCATTAAGAAACCACCTTTCACTCGCAGCAAGATAACCACCTTTCTGAATACAACAACATTACTTTTTCATATTGACCTTAAGCTGAAGTCTTGAAGATGCACTCCATAAACTATCAGTTGTGTTTGAAGCCCGACTAGTGTTTCTGAAAGCAAGCAATGTCATCTGCTAACAACAAAATAAACAATTCCATGAAATCAGGAGTCAATGTTGCACCGTGCCTTCCTTTCTCTATTATTTCCAGGGCTAGCTCGTTTATAAATAAGGAGAAAAGTACAGGGCTGCATGCATCACCCTGTTTTACCCCTCTTGTGCACATGATATAGTCAGTAAAACTAGCACCAGATCTTACTCTGCTTTCACACTACTATACATACTATTAATACATTTGTAGAGTTTTCCTGAATTCCATTCTTTTGGAGTACTGGCCAGAGCAATGATCTTTGATACAGAGTCAAAGCTTTTTCGAATCAATAAAGGCAACATATAATTACGGCTCAGTGAAAATTGTTTCTGTAATTAACGCCAAGAGTGTGAACATCTGATCAATAGTTGAGTAGCCTTTCTAAAACCCTGCTTGATGTTCACCTGTGATGTCATTTTGCCGTACCCATTCTTGTAACCTGCAATTGATTATCGAAATAAATACCTTACTACTGATGTCACCTAACGATATACCTCTATAATTGCCATGGGACATCAGTTGCACCCTTCTTAATTAGTGCACGATTATTGACTCTGTCCATCGTTCTGGAAATAACCCATTATCAAAAAGCGTATTGAAAAACTTAACAAAGAAATCAATAATAACATTACCACCAAATTTCAATAATTCTCCAATAATTCCATCTGGCCCTGCAGATTTTTCTGTTTTTAAGCCTTTTTATTGCAGTTAAAATCTCCTCTCTTGAAATTGGACGATCGAAGTAGGAACACTCGTACTATTTTCAGACATACTTACTTCGCTAATAACATCAATAACATCGTCTTCGGTTTCACCATTTTCAAGAAGCTCATGAAAATGAGAAAACCAGTTATCAATAGTTATATTACTGGATGTATGCACTCTTTTCACAGATATTCTGCACAAGTGCTTCCAAATTCTTGCTGGTCATTCACCGAATTTACGATGTTACATAGTAGAGAACTGTTATTTTTCTTTTTCTTCCTCTCGATCATTTTTGTATTCTCTTCGTGCAAGACAATAATGTTTTGTTATCTTCTTTATCTAGCGTTCTGTATATCCACAGAAGCCTCTTGCCTTAATTAGTACTAGTGCATTCTGTATCATACCAACCATTGTTCCCTTCCTACCATCCAGTTCCAATTCGTCTTTCATGCATTCAGCTTGTTTTATAATACACTCTTAAAAGCATCAAGGGCAGCATTAACATCCTCGTCAATGAGATGCAACAGCCCGTCCAAACAGCGACAGTGAATCGTTGCTATTCATTTGCTCATTAAATAAATCAGCATGTTTATCTTGCCGCTGGAATTTTTCAATAAACTGAACTTTTTTTCATTCACATGTCTCATTTCTATCGTTCTGAAGAGAACCAATGCTAAATTCCAACGGCAAATGTCAGAATCAATTCGTTCAGCTACATGAAGTTTACAAAACAGATGGACGACAACAAACAAATCACAGGATGCTATGAAATAATCATTCACACTACTTCCAGTTTCTGATATGTATGTGAAATGACCTTGACAGTCACCATTACATACACCGTTTAAAATACATAGACCCAGTGATGTACACATATTCAACAACACATACCATATCGGTTTAAGCATGTATCTTAAGAGTTTCTGTCACTCATCTCAGGTCTGTAGCTTAATTGAAAATTATTAACAATTTCATGTGCATTCATGTCTTGTGGAACATCAGATGTTCTACTGTTTAGATCTCCAAGAAGTAAATAACACGTCGGGCAGAACTAGTAGAGCATCAGCAATACAGGCTTCCAGATCAGTAATGCCATTTTCAACATCGCAAAACGTATAATATGGTGAATTCTCTGGTGGCACATACGCACAACATACAAAATATCCTTTGATAAGCCAAACAGACTCTATGAATAAGAAACATAATGACGTTTTTTATGATCAATATATACCTCTTGAATATATGGCAAACATTCCTTTTTGACCAGACATATAACCCCACCAGAGCGCCTCCCTCGTTTTGTAAAACGAGTAGCTGATCCATAAGAACACCTTTATAATATTCTATACACACTAGATTGAAAATCAACCACAAATGTCTCAACAAAACAAATAAAATCGAAAGAAACAGTATATGACACAAAATCTCGTCAGCAATCTTGGGAAGCAAACCACAAACGTTCCAGTGTAAAAACATAACGGGTTTACCATTCATACATGGCTGTTTACGTTGTCATGACCTCTCACACGATCTTGACCTTGATGACGGATGCAAAGAACAGATCCATAAACGTATAGCAATCAGACAGCTGCTGTGTATGATATAAACATAATTCACCTTAACTAAACGGTCACAGAAACAGGCGACTTAGCCATGTCAACAGTTCCTTGCGCACGCATCTCTGACTCGGCCTATTGGGATACATGGCACGTCGTATAACTACGAGCTTGGTTACCTAACAACACTACAACTAACTTCATCTCTGACTCGGCTTTTGGGATACATGGCACGTCGTATAACTACGAGGCTTGGTTACCTAACAACACTACAACATACTGCAACTACTTATGCAAGTGGTTCTTGCGTGGTTTGTAATAATGAAATTTGGTCATGTTTATTTTCATATAACCGGGGTTGACAATTCCACTTTACAGTTTGCTCACAGTTACTGACTTGGTGTTGTCGTTTCCCAAGTCAGGTAAACAGTTTTTTTGTAAACAGTTACCGAGGAGCAAGCCACTCTTTTGTGACCGGCGATTTACTTTTGTTACTACAACCGAAAAATAGGACACAGAACAGAAAGATAACATGGATTGCGAGTAGGTTTGATAAAAATGATAGCCACACTGTTTAGGATTTCCTTGTCCTAGCTGGGTGCAGGCAAGCGCGATGGCTTCTTAGTAAGACATATGATCAGATGATTTTAAAGAGCCTGCCAAGACTGAGTTTCTATTCAGGACAATCAAGGCAAGAAACAGAGTGGTTTCCTGAACACTTCACTCACCGCCTGGTATGGTGCATTGTTGCTGTCATGGCCGAGAGACCACAACTACCACACATCTATAGCTAACATACAAACCTGATGTTTTTAATTTCTTTCCATAATTTGGAAACGTCATCTGGATTTTTAAAACGCTCTAGATATTGGTTCCTTGAGCTCAATTTAATCATAAAGTAGAAACAATAGAAGATCTTGAAATAAATAGTTATTATGTGCAATTAAGAAATCTGATATTGAGGGCAGCAGGTCGTGCTATTCTCTAAGATTCAGTTTAAAGACCCATCCAAAGAGAGCCTCAAACCCTTGGTGGAGCTCCTCATGTGATTCACCCTGAAAATGAAAAGAGAAGCATTCAAAACTGGATGAATGGTCGTCATTCACAGCCACCCCAAGTAATAAACGAACCACAGTAAATACAAAATTGTTTATGATTACAGTAACAAAGCAGTCGCTCTTGCTGAAAAAAATGTCAAATGGTAATGTGTTTTAAAAATCTAGATGACGTTTCTAAACTATGGAAAGAAATTAAAAACATCAAGGTTTGAAGTTGGCGATAAGTTATAGACAACAAAGAAAAGACTGAATTATTCAAAACGTTC
>JAFLJL010015412.1:62641-70739 GCA_018398815.1 Conus ventricosus
GTTCCCATTGTAAAGCATTCCCTGTTCTATAAGAACTGCGAGTACAAAAACAAACAAACAAAGAAACAAACAAAGAAACCTGTCTTGCTGGTAAGAAGAAAACAAATGATCATGCCGAAAGTGACACGGACAGCGATAACTGTGTTTACTGCTCGCTGACATGACAATTGCTAGCCACATCATCCTCTACAACCTGCCCCTTTCCTTTGTTTCCTCTCCCCCCTCCCCCCCCCCCACCCCCTCTCTCCTCTCTCCTCTCTCTCTCTCTCTCTCTCTCTCTCTCTCTGAGTGTTACAAACTGTACTGAGGGCTAGCAGTGCACGCAAGATTTCGGTCTCTACCTTCGCTCCTCAGCCCCCCCCCCCCCCCCCCCCCCCCACCCCCCCCCCCCCCCCCCCCCCCTCCTCTCACCCCTTCTCTCAGTCTGTCAAGCTTAACGCTGAAGCCAATGGGACAACGAATTCTTACGTCACTATAGTGCAGATCACCAGCGTCACCCCCCCCCCCCCCACCCCCCCCTCTCCTCCATCCTCCGTCACTTATCTGGTTGTGCAGGTGATGGCTCATGCTTGAGACAAGGGTTGATCCTGGGGTTGCGGGTTTGAATCTCCGCCGGGACGTCTCGGTACAGGATGATTTTCCCCTCGGAGTTAACATTGGTTCTGACTTCATATCCCATACAGTCCTTCGAATGAGACTATAAACCGAGGTTCCGTGTGTGAATGCACGCATAATATCTTGCACACACGTAAAATGCCATCACCAACTTTCGGAAGAGAAGGCCAGTTTGGCCGTTGCTATGGATGACACGTTACACATAGCATGCACCCTGCGCGAGAAATGGAAAGAATGAAGGAAGTAAGGAAATTGAATGAACGATATTGACTGCATGACACTGGAAACGACTGAGTGAAGCGCCGGCTGGCAGCTCTTCAGTCGGCACTACCCAAGTAGGTAGCCCGTGGTGTAAATGAGTTTGGATTCTGAAGTGCTTAGAGCTTGGTCTCAAGCCGAGGATAGGTGCTTTTATAAGTATTCATAATAATAATGATCATAACACTCTCTCCTGTATTTTAGAAAAGCCACCACACTCCCTCCTTCCCGTCTGTCCCCGCACCCACTCTGGCTGCCTTACAATCCACCCATGCGTGATGCAATGGCATGGAATGGCAAGAAGTTCATGCCACCCATGCGTGACACAATAGCATGGAATGGCAAGAAGTTCATGCCACCCATGGGTAATTCAATGACATGGAATGGCAAGATGTTCATGCACCCATGCGTGATGCAATGGCTTGGAATGGCAAGATGTTCATGATACCCATGGTGATGCAATGACATGGAATGGCAAGAAGTTCATGCACCCATGGGTGATGCAATGACATGGAATGGCAAGAAGTTCATGCCACCCATGGGTGATGCAATGACATGGAATGGCAAGAGGTTCATGCCACCCATGCGTGACACAATAGCATGGAATGGCAAGATGTTCATGCCACCCATGGGTGATGCAATGACATGGAATGGCAAAATGTTCATGCCACCCATGGGTGATGCAATGACATGGAATGGCAAGAAGTTCATCCCACCCATGGGTGATGCAATGACATGGAATGGCAAGATGTTACATGCCACCCATGGGCGATGCAATGACATGGAATGGCAAGATATCCATGCCACCCATGGGTGATGCAATGGCATGGAATGGCAAGATGTTCATGCCATCCATGGGCGATGCAATGGCATGGAATGGCAAGATGTTCATGCTACCCATGGGCGATGCAATGGCATGGAATGGCAAGATGTTCATGCCATGACGCGTCTTACAGGTGCGAACAACGTAGTTCTGTTAATTTGCATAAATGCTAAATATACCGCCAACATCAGAGAAATTGTCTTCTTGAATCTTCTACACATTATCTCCCCTGCAGGTGGTGATGAACAACTGTTCCAGTCCCGATACTATTGGCTGTCATGGTTCTCTGACAGCATGTCAATCACACAGGCATCAGAGACCGAGTGTGTAGCAGAGCACACAAACAATGATCAAGTCTCCGCACCTCACTGCTCCACCAAAGGCTGTAAGACTGATGACCATCAGTGAACCGCCAACGAACACTAGCGTATGCCGGACAGGAGAATGTTTATCTCCCCTACTCTGAGATCCTGTGTCAGGTTTCACTGATCAACCCAGAAGATCGGTAAGTTGAAGCTCAGTTTGTCAATCTTGAGGCCATGCATTGCTTGTATGTATGCCACCTGTTTTAACAGTGTAACGTTTTGCCACAACTTGGTAAAAACAAATATTAAGATGCTTGATTAACATTGTATGTTAACAATCTAACTTTTTGCCAGTATTCAATTATATCTGTTTAGATGATTATTGAATGCTATCTTCTAATGGAAAAACAGTATGCCTATCCTGGATGAAAACTATTAAGGTGATTTATGAATGCTGTTGATTGTCTTAATGCTTTTTAGTAAGTGATTAATCAACAGGTGTACTTGGGCTAAATGTATTCCAAGTTACATCAGCTGAGTTTATAACTAAAATTGAAGAGTTGTTTACCTTCAATTTTTTTTAACATTTTGTTACAATTTTATACTACGTGGTATAATCCACTCAAAATCTGAGTTAAGAACTAAAGTGGATACTGATAATTATGGCAGATACGTTTAGGCTAGACTTATCATTTGCCAGCTGAGATCTCACACATTTTTCTGAAAGCCAGAGGGTGAGTGTGAGGACTTGCCGAGCCGGACAGTCAGCTATTTAACTACACACCAGGTTCTGTCTTGTGACCAGATCCTGGGTTCGTATCCCTGATCTTCCTGCTACCGGCCCAGCCCAGGACCAAGAATCTACGCTGTTACATAGCCAAGCAGTCCCAACAGACCAGCCTGCCTAACGTGAAGGGGACCAGTCACCAGCAACCAGACGGAGACCCACACACCTCCCCAGCTAACCAGCTAAGTAACCAAAGTGGACTTCAACTCAACTCATCAAGAACATCCCCTCTCTTTCTGATGAGATAACCTAGGAAAAGTCAGCGCAAACAAAGACTGATGTGGCTGAATTTCTATCGGTTTGTTTATCTTATCCTAGTGTACACAAATAAAGTTGATGTGTGAAAGTATGTTTAACTTGTGTCAATTCTTTGTTGTTCATACAGTGTTGAATATTTGAACGTATCTCTAATTCTGTCACTCAGAGGTACAAGCACTTTAAAGTGCACAAGCCTAAGGAGAATAATTCCTGAGTCACTCTTGGTATTTTCTAACAGTCCTGAGCAAACTATAAATGTCTTCTGATGACCAGTACTGGAAAGTTGCTCCTTCCATCGCTAGTAAAAGAGAAGAGAGAGAGAGAGAGAGAGAGAGAGAGAGAGAGAGAGAGAGAGAGAGAGAGAGAGAGAGAGAGAGAGAGAAGAGATAGAGAGAGCTTGGAGGTGAAGTTCTGATGTCTATTTATCAATGACTCCTTAACTCGTTTTTGGAACATCGAAAAACAGATGGGCACGAAGTTTTTCTTTTCTGTTTTTTTTTTCTCTCGTTTATTTTATTTATTTGTTCATTTATTTGTTTCTTTTTTTTCTTATAAAGTTTTTTGGTTCACAGAGGAATGAATTTATCCTCATTTCCATTTTTATCTATAAAAAGAACTTAATCCAGCGACTATATAAACAGCAGGCACAATTTGATTCATATTATTTTGTTATCAGCTCCAGGGGGCAATTACTTCACGTACCTCAAAGACATGGATGAGTTCAAGAAAAACAATCCGGACTTTCCGTTCTTCACCATGTCCTTTGAGGACGCGAAGGAGGTGGGATATTCTCTCTGTCTCTTCTCGTCTTTATTTGTCTGCTTGTAGCTCTAATATGTCTTTTTTGTGGACTCGAAGACCGTAATTTTAAATAAAAAAACACACCTGAGATTTACTACTATTCATACCTACTTACATGCATGATACATACGTAAATACACACACATACATACATGCACACATACATAAATACATACATACATATACACACATACATACATACATACATACATACATACATACATACATACATACATACATTACATACTTACATACATACATGCATATCATACATACATACATACATACATACATACATACATACATACATACATACATACATACATACATACATACATTCGTGCATACATTCATACATACAGACATACAAACATCATGGAGACAGATATGTATACAGACACATCTATCTATCTATCTATCGATCTATCTATCTATCGATCTATCTATCTATCTATCTATCAATCTCGATCTATCTATCTATCTATCTATCTATCTATCTATCTATCTATCTATCTATCTATCTTTTATGCAAATATATGACAAAGCAAATCACGCACATGTGAACCATTCCCTCGCTCCTATGGAACGGAGAGAGAGAGAGAGAGAGAGAGAGAGAGAGAGAGAGAGAGAGAGAGAGAGAGAGAGAGAGAGAGAGAGAGAGAGAGAGAGAGAGAACATGACCGACCTTTCTTTAAGACGATCAACGCTATTGATGACGATGTGTAGTCTTCTTCGTCTTATTCAATGACTTGGTCTGAGTTTATCGCTTTGGCCTTTTCTTCTGTCCAAAACTGCACATTCAACAAAGGCAAATTTGAAGGAGAAACATACACGTTGGGGCTGTGGGTTGTTTTTATCATTTTCATCCATTTTGATGAAGTAGTTCACGTATAACTTACTGTCAGTATCCATAACGACAAACACTGTGATCATCACAGGATCCGAAGAAGGCCATCCAGAACCTAGCAGAGTTTCTGGGCGTGGAAGCGTCTGCCCAGCTGTGTCAAGACATTGCTGAGGCCACCAGCTTCACCAAGATGAAGGAAGCCAACAAAAGCAAGCAGCAGCCGAATCTTCCAGAAACACAAATGTACCGAAAAGGTTGGCGTGGAGCATACCGTGCTGAAGCAGACTGCACGCTCTCAGTTCCACAGTCGCTCACCTTCAAGTCAAATTCAAGTTCAAAGTCAAGTCAAAATCAAATTCTAAGTCAAGTCAAAGTCGTGTCAAAGTCAAGTTACAGTCAAATCAAAGTTAACAAGCTTAAGTCAAATCAAAGTCAACAAGCTTAAGTCAAATCAAAGTCGAAGCCAAGTCAAAGTTAAACCCGAAGTCAAGATCACATTATCATCTCAAAAACGCGAAACTTAGACCAAACGCACTTGGCAAAATACACGCAGCAAGGCCCAGTAAATCAACTAATCATTGAACATTTCTCTAAAACAAAACACAATACAGGCAACAGGCCCAGTACATAACTAATCATTGAGCATTTTTTTAAACAAAACAAAATACACGCAACAGGGCCCAGTATATCAACTAATCATTGAACATTTCTCTTGCTCTAACTCGCAAAGGAAAATGTCACAGCTAATTTTCCTGATCTACCTCGGAAAGGAAAATATCTCACTGAATTTCTAACTCTCACTCAGAGAGGAAAATGTCACAGCTGATTTTCCTGATCTACCTCGGAGAGGAAAATATCTCACTGAATTTCTTACTCTCACTCAGAGAGGAAAATGTCACAGCTGATTTTCTTGCTCTAACCTCGCAGAGCAACATGTCACAGCTGATGTCCTTGAGACCCATTTAGCATATTATCAGAATTTATTCCTGGTTTAAATAGCGTTACCAATTGATTTATGTATAAAGGAAGAGTTAATAATTACATTATTATAGAGCCATAATTCGATCACCGCCACAACCTCATCTTCCTGTCATTATTACCATCATTATTATCGCTTCTGTAGCAGCAGCTTAAGCTGCTGTTATTACTCTTGCTATTGCCACCATGGCTGCTATCACCAGTGTTGCTGCTGCTGATAATAATGTTGATAAAAATGGCAATGCTGCGACCACCGATTTGCCACTGCTGGTTTGGTGATAAGAAAAAGCTGACGAAGCACTTTGCAATATACTCTACTACTACTCTTTCTGCTGTTCCTCCTCCTCCTCCTCCTCCTCCTCCTCCTCCTCACTACTACTACTACTACTACTACTACTACTACTACTACTAACTACTACTACTTTTACTATTATCACCACCACCACTACCACCACGACTGCTATTACTACGGCTAATATCACCACTATTACCACCACCACCACCACCATCACCACCATTACTGCTACTACTACTACTGTCGCACCTGCTGCTGCTGCTGCCGCTGTTATTGCCGCTAAAGGGGCCGCTACTTTTCCTCCTTCTCCTCCTTGTTTTAGTCCTTCCTCCTCCCTCCTCCCCCCCCCCCCCCCATTTCTACTACTACGACGACTACTACAACCCCGCCGCTCCTCCTCCTCCTCCTCCTCCTCCTCCTCCTCCTCCTCCTCCTCCTCCTACTACTACTACTACTACTACTACTCCTATTGCTACGACTACTACTATTGCTACTACTACTACAAGTACCACCACCACCGCCATTACTACTACCACTTCTACTACTACATCTACTGCTACTACCATCACCACCACACCACCACCACCACCACCACCATTACCACCACAACCACCACTACTATTACTACTAAGCAACAACAACAACAACAACAACAACAACAACAACAACAACAACAACAACAACAACTACTGCTACTACTGCTACTACTACTACTACTGCTACTACTACTACTACTACTACTACTTCACTACTACTACTACTATGACGACGATGGCGACGACGGCGACGACGACGACTACTACTACTACGACTACGACTACGACTACGACTACGACTACGACTACTGCTGCTGCTGCTGCTGCTGCTATTACTACTGCTGCTGCTGCTGTTGCTACTGCAATAGCTGTGGCTACAACTGCTGTACTGTGAAGAGTGCTGCTGCTGAAGTGATCTTTTAGCACAGATCCTTGCCGCCATGTTGTTCCGTTGCCTCCCAGGAGAAGTCGGGGACTGGAAGAACCACATGACAGTGGCTCAGAGTGAACGCCTGGACGCCGCCATGACACTTCTCGAGTCATGTGACTACCGCTTCCGCTTCACGCTGTAGAGACCTGTAGGGTGTCTCTAGTGTTGCTAGTTCAAACCTGGAGTGCCATGGAAAAGGACAACATGGAAACATGATCGACAATTTTGCTATCATCGTTTCGAAAATTTGTCTGTGGCAGAGCCGTCAGAGTCATGTATCATAATTTTACAGTAAAATATTTTATTGTTGGTGGTCATAAGCTTGTTTTTTTTTTTTTTTAAGAAAGTATGCTTGTATGGAGGAGAGGGAGGTGGGTGGATGGATGATGCATCCTTCTCTCTCTCTCTCTCTCCTCTCTCCTCTCTCTCTCTCTCTCTCTCTCTCTCTCTCTCTCTCTCTCTCTCTCTCTCTCTTTTGATGTCAACACTGCCATACTGCGGAAAGGAATCCATAATGTTAACACTGATACTGCAGCAAGAAATCCACAATGTTAACACTGCCATACTGCGGTAAGAAATCCACAATGTTAACACTGCCATACCGCGGTAAAAAAAAATCCACAATGTCAACACTGCCATAATACGGCAAAAAATCCACAATGTCAACATTGCCATAATGCGTTAAGAAATCCACAACGCTAACACTGCCATAATGCGGTAAGAAATCTACAATGTTAACACTGCCATTGTGCAGTAAGAAATCCACAATGTTAACAGTGCTAGAATGCAGTAAGAAATCCACAATATTAACACTGCCATAATGCAGTAAAAAATCTACAAGGTAAACACTGTCATTATGCAGTAAGAAATCCACAATGTTAAAACTGACATTATGCGGAAAAGCTTCACAGTATCAACACTGTCATTATGCGGTAAGAATTCCACAATATCAACACTGTCATTATGCGTTAAAAACTCCACAATGACCTCTTGGTCTTCTTCAGGCAAAAACAAATAACATTAACGACAGTGAAAACGAAGAACGAGAAGCCACATATCTTCTCATGTTCGCCACACGATCAAAATGGCCACCTGACGGAAACGAGGCCACCCAGGAAGGGATCATCGGGGAGTGAATAGTGAGGGGGAGGGGTGTGTGAAATTA
>JAFLJL010015413.1:0-15542 GCA_018398815.1 Conus ventricosus
GTGTAGCCACAGGTCAGGGCAACTGGTGGGAGATGGGAAGTGGAGCCTCCATTGACTTTTTTCCCCCTTCTTCTTCAGCTTCTCCTCCTCTTCCCCGTCGTCTTCTCCTTTCTTCGTCTTCCACTCCCCTCCTCCTCTCCTCCCCCTTTCTTCGTCTTCCACTCCCCCTCTCCCTTCTTTCCCTTTCTCCGCCTTCCAGTCCTCCTCCTCCACCCCACCCCTTTCTTCTTCGTCTTCTTCTTCTTCTCCCCCATCCCTTTTTATCATCTCCTCTTCCTGCTCCTTCTTCTTCCCCCCTCTGTCCCACTCATCAGCCTTCTCTCTTTCTTTGTCTCTCTCTCTCTCTCTCTCTCTCTCTCTCTCTCTCTCTCTCTCTGTCTCTCACTCTCTCCATTCCATTAACATTATTTCTTATATACAAGTTATAAGGTTTCTTGGCTCCTCTTGTCTGTCTCTTTCAAATTCCACACTGCCTTCCACCCTGCGTTCCGCCCTCACCTCCTCTCCCCTGCCCCCATCTCTCTCTCTGTCTCTCTCTCTTCTCTCCTCTCCTCTCTCTCTCTTTCTCTCTCTTTCTCTCTCTCTCTCTCTCTCTCTCTCTCTCTCTCTCTCTCTCTCTCTCTCTCTCTCTCTCTCTCTCTCTCTCTCTCTCGTGTGTGTGTGTGTGCGTCTGTGTGTGCGTGCATGCGCGCACGCGTGTATGTGTGTGTGTGTGTGTGTGTGTGTGTGTGTGTGTGTGTGTGTGTGTGTGTGTGTATGTGTGCCCTCTTTCCATTACATTTACATGCACTTTATTCCATATACCTGTCAAGCACTAGTCTTACGACTTGAACCGAATATGGACGTGAAAATGTTCTGTTGACATTGACTTGAAAGGAATATGGAGATGACTTTGCTCTATCACCACTGGTCTGGGTGGAATATGGAAGTGACTTTGCTCTATCACCACTGGTCTGGGTGGAATATGGAAGTGACTTTGTTCTGTCACCACTGGTCTGGGTGGAATATGGAAGTGGCTTTGCTCTGTCACCACTGGTCTGGGTAGAATATGGAAGTGGCTTTGCTCTATCACCACTGGTCTGGGTAGAATATGGAAGTGGCTTTACTCTATCACCACTGGTCTGGGTAGAATATGGAAGTGGCTTTGCTCTATCACCACTGGTCTGGGTAGAATATGGAAGTGGCTTTGCTCTATCACCACTGGTCTGGGTAGAATATGGAAGTGGCTTTGCTCTATCACCGCTGGTCTGGGTAGAATATGGAACTGGCTTTACTCTATCACCACTGGTCTGGGTGGAATATGGAAGTGCCTTCGTTCTGTCAGCGTTAGTTTTGGTTTGAATATCAAATCACCGTGCTCTTTCGGTATTGCATTAGAAGGAATGTGCAGATAACTTTGCACTGTCAGTACTGGTTTGGGCAGAACATGGAAGGAGCCTCGCCAGTTGTGAACGAACGGTCCTGTGTTCTGCTAAACCAGAGGCAGTGGTCACTTTCCTGTTACGTCAGTTAGATACGGGCTTAGAAGCTGAGCTGTCCACCAGAGTGTCAAGCTCAGGCCATACGCCACTACTGAAAAATAAGAGAGAGACAATTTGCCCTCTTTGACTCACTTGCGATGAGCATAAAACCACTGACGATTTTTGCAGCCCAAACGCACTCTGATATGAAACTGACTTTGTCCTTCATTTTAGGTACCAAGCGGCTCGCCTTTAAAACCACATTATCAAGCAGTTCTTTCTCGTTAATGATTATGTCAGAGACCTCTGGCAGGAGGATTGGAATACACAGACGGATAACAAACTCTTTCAGATCCGTCCAAACCTAAAAGAGTTCCTCTCATCCACCTCAAGTGGTCGCAAAGAAGAAACAGTTCTATGCTGCTGCACACCGGCCATTCGAAATTTTACTCATTCGTACCCTTAAAAGACTGAAGAAGCTCTGTGGTCCATTCCATGTCATGTGCCACTCACAATGAAACATGTTCTTTTAGAGTGTTGGGACTTGCATGATGTGTGTCACGGTCAAAAATAAACACAACCAAATTCGTGGTCAATCGCTACCAGCCCAGTCGGACATAAGCTCTAACTCAAATATTCTGGGCATCAGGCAGACGGGCCATGTGTCGGATCCAGCCAATTAAGCATAGGGGAGAGGTTCCACGGAGACGGTCTGTCTAGCCAGAGGACTAAGTAGCTGACCGACGCCTCGATGTCTGGTCAAACGAGTCTCGACGCCCGGACCAGACTCATCCGGCCAATCTGAGCACAGCGAGAGGCTAATCCTAATCTTCCAGTAGACAGTCGGAGTGGCTGGACCGACAGGTCTCGATAGGTCTGGTCAGACGTCTCGGCGCCTACCCAGACTCATCTAGCCATTTTACGACGTCGCCGGAAAGGGAGAGGGAGAAGGTAGTATGTGGTGGGGGGTGAAATCAAGCTAATCAATTAAATGACCAATTGACCACCACAGAGAGTAAGGCGTGTAGGCGTGACTGTCATGATTTGAATATCCAATGGAATTAGAGGGAGATGACTTCGGGTACGAGGTGGTAAAAATACTGACCAATGGTACTCGCCCTTGGACACGGAGTTAGGGCATAAAGTAATGCGTGAGTGAGAGAGAGGGAGAACGAACAGGGAGAGAGAGAGAGAGAGGTTTCTGAGTGGAAGTTCTGCAGGAGAGAGGGGCAGAGAGAGAGATGAGGGGAGGAGAGAAGAGAACCAAGTTGAGAGATTAGCACGAGATAGTCTGCAGAGGGAGGACTAAAGAGAGATGTGGAAAGAGAGAGTTGCTAACTAATGAAGAGAAAAAGAAAGAAAAGAAAGGAAAAGAAAAGCAACCATGTCCATTTAATAGAGCAGACTAGGAGAGAGAGAGAGAGGTGCAATGCGTTAATGCAGGAAGAAAGAAAGGAGAACAGATCGATGTTGATAGTCACTGTTCCATCCTGAACCGGGGGTTCGACCTCATACCTGCAGCGTCACTTCGTCAAGCAGAACCACAGACCAACGCCAGTGTCAGCAGTCTAGCCTGACCAGTGCAAGCAGACCAACACCAGTGCCAGCAGTTGTGTCGTGTTGTGAAAGTGACAGTGAAAAAAAAAAAAAAGGAAAAGAAAAAGACAGTGATTCGTGATAGTTAAGATCACCTGGCCAGGTAAAGTAGAAATCTATTTATACCCGGGTTAGTTAATGATGATTTAGATAAATGATTTTGTGAAGTTCAGGAAAGAGAGAATGTTTTATTTTGTTTGATTCCATAGCATTGATGTTTCGTTCTATGATCATGTGTAGTAAAGTTATAGACTTTACTAGTGGTTTGATGTGACGAATGCATGATATATGAATGAGATTGTAAGCAAGCTGTGAGTGTGTTTGGGCTGTGCGCTAGTCCTTCCTCCATCGACATCACCCGAGGTTGACAATTTATTGGCGAGCCTGCCAGGATATTCTGGCCCATTTATTATAATTGTTCAACTTCTCAGAGAGGAAGCTGGGTGGGATTCAAGTGTTGTAATCCTAAGACAAGGGGTTGTCTTACTGTATGTTCCCAAGATAGTTAAATACTAGGCTTGGCATTGCTTCCAAGATAGTTAATACTAGGCTTGGCATTTCAGCCCCAGAGTACTTATTTCGTACAGATTGCCTATAATTCGCTCTCATAGTTGGGTCAGGCGCTGGGCGTCTTATAAAAAGTAATTACGTTGTCCCAAGCTAATATTATCATTCATAGGATTGTGCTATTACGTCACTCGTGTCGGTAACCACCAGTTTGGCTGTCGTAGTAATAAAATCTTGTTCAAAAAAAAAAAAAAAAGGAGATATAATGGCGGAAGAAAAGAACACCCCTATTGAACAACTGTGGAGCGTCGCTCGTGATTTAGGCTATTCGGGAGAAGAGTTGCGAGCATTCGTTGAAAACCAGCAAAAGATGGAAAGGGAATGAACGAGCGGAAAGACGGCATGTCGCGGTAGAAAGGGAAGAAACAGAAAGATTAAGGATTCAGGCTAATCAGGCTAGCGAAACGCAAGAAACAGAAAGACTAAGGGAAGCGCAGGAAACAGAAAGATTAAGGATTCAGACTAGCGAAGCGCAGGAAACAGAAAGATTAAGGATTCAATTAGAGTTAGAGCGAGTGAAAATACAAAGGGAGACACCGAGGATGGGAGTTCAGTTTCCAGTGACTCTGTGTGCAGTTACGCCCCCGACCAAAGTTGCCGAAGTTCTCTGAAGGAACAGATTCGATTGATGCATACATCAGTCGTTTCGAAACGTTTGCGACCAGTCAGGGTTGGCCTTCAGAAGAGTGGGCAGTCATTTTGTCAGCGCTATTGACTGGTAAGGCATTACAGATTTTCACTGCGTTGCCAGCAGACACCCAATCTGATTTTGTGCTGTGAAGGAATCATTGATGAAGGGATTTGACCTCACAGAGGAAGGATTCAGAAAGAAATTTCGTTCAGCTAGATTGCAAGCAGGTGAAACGTACACTCAGTTTGGTGCACGTTTAGATCACTATTTTGATAAATGGTTAGAGTTGAGCGGTACGAAGAAGGAGTTCGCTGAATTGAAAGAGATGGTTATGAAGGAGCAGATTTTGTCAGGTTGCGGCCCTGAGTTAACCAAAACATTTGAAAGGGGAAGACAGCCAGAGACAGCAGGGGAGTTTTTTTGAAGTTCCCCAGGGGGGTGTATAGGGGCACGTTTGGGAAATTTAAGGGGGCGGGAAAACAGGTGCCAGGCCAGGTGGAAGAGTCCCAAGGAGACTAGGGGGTTTTTTTGCCAGTCGAAAACCCATTTGGTGGGGGAAAGAAAGGAGGACAAAGGGAAAATTAGTTTTTTTCTTTTGTCACAAAAAGGGAAAAAGTGGGCGGGGATTTTTCGCATGAGGTTCCAAAAGGGCCCAAGAGTTTTTGAAGAGGTGGAAAAAGGGTCGCCGGGGAAAAAACGCCTGCCGGGGAACCAACGGGGATCCAAACTGGGGAGGGTAGTGGGCAGCCTATGGTGGGAGGGAAAGGGCATGGGTTTTTTCCAGGGAAAGGGGGGGGGAATGGGCCCCTGAGGGTTGGAAAGTGGGGGAAAGGGGTTGGGTTGGGGGAAAAACCCCAAAAAGGGGTTTGGGGGAAAAGGGTTTAACGGGCACGGGGGTTTTTTCATTGCTGTGGTGGAACCCCCCACCGGGGCTGGGGGGAGGAAAACCCCAGGGGATTTAAAACCGGGGGAAAAATCCGGGGACCTTTTTTACTCAAAACGGTTCCAAAAAACTTTGGGGAAAAAGGGTTTCCGTTGTGTTAGGGGAAGTCCCCTTTCTTCCCCAAAAGGGCGGGTGTTGCGTTGGGGTTTTGGGAAATGGGGGAAAAAACCCCTCTTTTTAAAATCTTGGGGGTTTTCCAGGGGGGGGGAAAAACCAGGGGTTTGGAGGGGTGGCAAACGGAAAAGGGGGGGCTTTTTAAACCGGAGCTTGAAGGGGGAAAAGGGGTGAAAACCGGTTTGGGGTCCGCCCAGCGGGTTTTTAGGGGGGGGCCCTTTTTTTTTTTTTTTTATTTTTTTTTTGGAAGGGGGGTTTTTTAATTTTTTTTTTTTTTATTTTTTTTTTGAGGAAGGAAAAAAGTTTTTTTTTTTTTAATTTTTTTTTATTTTTTTTTTTTTTGGGGTTTTTTTTGGGAAAAGGGGGGGTTTTTTTTTTTTTTTTTTGGGGGGTTTTTTTTTTTAAACCTTACGGGACACGTCATGCCCGTGGGTCCCCGAGTCGCTCATGGGGGGTTTCATCTCGGCACCAGCAAAAAAAAGGGACCGAATCTTTGATGATTTCTTTGGGCCCGGGGGCAATGGCAGACAAAAAGCGGTTCTGCATGTCTTGTGATGGGGTGTAAAAGGGTCAGCCACAAGAGGGGTGAAGGGGGAAGGGGCCCCTTTTAAAAACCCCCCCTTTTTAAATTGACACCCCCATTAAGGGGGGGTGGTTTGTTGTTTGTTTGGGCCCCAACTCGCCATTTTCCCCAAAGGGGGCACGGGTATGAGACAGGGAAAGGTTTTGCAAAGGAAGGTTTGCAGGAGGCTGGGCCCCTTTCAGAAGAAGAAAATTTATGACGGAAGGTGAGGAAGCAACCCCTAAAGGTGGGTGTAAAAGTCCTTTTTACGGTTTCCCGGGGGTCCCCAAAAAGGTTTTTGTGATGCATTGGAAAGGCCTTTCACCTCCCTAAAAAGGTTTCGATGGGGATTCCCCGAATTGATGTGAAGGGGGAAACTAAAACTTTTCCAGGGAAATTTTTTCTCCGAAAATTTTTATATTCAGGTGGATTCAGAAAAGGGGGGGGCCGCAGCAATCTTTTTTTTGGGGTAAAGGGGACCCGCAGAAAAAGGGGGAAAGGGGGGGGGAGAAGAGAGGGAATTCAGGGGAAAATCGTTTTGGGGGGGTTTGTTTTTTGTTGAAAAATTTGGGGTTTTTTTACGGGTTAGGGGATTGGTTTTAGGGGTTCTTCCCAGTTGGCGGGGGGTTCAGTTTTTTTTTTGTGGGGGGTGACTTTTTTCAATTTTTTTGTGGGGACTTCCCTCGGGAATTTTGTTTTTGCTTGGGCATCCCAGTTTTTTAGTGTGGGATGCATTATTTGAAATTAAGTGAGGAGGGGTTTTTCCCTCAGTGAAGTGTCAGGGATCGTGTTTTTATTGTGTTTTCTTTAAAATTGGTGGGGGAAGATGTGGAAACCCCGCGGGTTGGGGGAAATTGCAAAAAAGTGGCAAGGGGGTTGTTAAAAAAATGATTTGGGAAATAACGCAAAGAGCGCCGTCAATGATAACTCATTGGAGTGGTATTCATTTTTTTGATATATTTTTTTTTTTAAAACCGTTGGTTGTAAAGTTTTTTTCCCAAACTTTGCACGTGTGGCTGTGTGTCAGCAAATTCGGTTGTTGTTTTTTTTTTGTCCGTTGTTTTGAGCCCAATGCGGGCATATCTTTTGCAAGGGGGAAATTGTAAAGGGCAAAAATAAAAAAAACCCAAAAATTCGTGGTAAATTCGCCCCCCCGCCAGTGGGGGACATAAGTTTAAACCCCTATTCTGGGCATCAGGCAGAGGGGCCCCATGTGTGGGCCCGGGCCAAATTTTAAGAAGGGGAAAAGGGGTTCCCCGGGCGGTCTGTCTAGCCGACGGACAAAGTAGCTGACCAAACCCCCTTCGTTTTCTGGTCAAACGAGTCTCGACGCCCGGCCGGGACTCTTTCCGGCCAATCGGGCACGCGAGGGGTTTAACCCTTTTTTCCCCAGGGTAGACAGGGGGAGTGGCGGCCCAAAGGTCTCGATGGTCTGGTCAGACTTTCCCGGCGCTACCCAGCCTAATTAGCCAATTTACGACGTCCCCGGAAAGGGAGGGGGAGAAGGTAGTATGTGGTGGGGGGGGGAAAAAACCGCTAATCAATTAAATGCCCAAATTGACCAAAAAGAGAGTAAGGCGGGGTGGGGTTTGACTTTTCATGTTTTGGGAATATCCAATGGAATTAGAGGGAGATGCTTCGGGTTTTCGGGGGGTTTAAAAAATCCTGCCCAATGGTACTGTCCGGGGGGAAAAAAACGGATTTTAGGGCTTTAAGTAATGCGTGAGGGAGAGAGGGAGAACGAACAGGGAGAGAGAGAGAGGGAGGTTCTGAGTGGAAGCTTGCAGGAAGAGGGGCGGGGAGAGAGATGGGGGGGAGGAGGGGAAGAAAACCCAAGTTAAAGAAAAATTAGCACGTGATAGTCTGCAGGGGAGGACTAAAGGGGAGTGTTGGAAAGAGGAGTTGAAAAACTAAGGGGGGGAAAAAAAGAAAGAAAAAAAAAGGAAAGAAAAGAACCATGTCCATTTTAGTAGGCGGGACTGGGGAGAGAGAGAGAGGGGGCCCAATGCTTTAAATGCGGGAAAGAAAGAAAGGAAAACGATCGATTTGATAGCCCACTTTTCCATTAAACCCGGGGGTTTTGCCCTTATCCCGGGCAGGGTTCCTTCGTAAAGCGGGAACCACGGCCCAACGCCAGTCCCCAGAGTTTAGCCTGCCCAGTGAAAAGCAGACCAACACCAGTCCCAGCAGTTGGGGTCGTTTTGTGAAAGTGACATTTAAAAAAAAAAAAAAAAGGAAAAGAAAAAGCATTGATTCGTGAATTTTTTTAAGACACCGGGCCCGGGTTTTAAAAAAGAAATCTATTTTTAGGGGGGTTTAGTTAATGTTGATTTAGATAAAATTGATTTTGGGGAAGTTCGGGAATGAGAGATGTTTTATTTTTTTTGATTCCAATGCATTGATGTTTGTTTTTTTTTTTTATGGGTAGAAAAGGGTTTTAGCTTTACTAGTGGTTTGTTTGTGACGAAGGGCATGATATATGAATGAGTTTGGTAAGCAAGCTGGGAGTGTTTTGGGCTGTGCGCTAGTCCCCCTCCACGACATCACCCGGGGGTGGCAAGGGGGGACCCAACTTTTTACAGAGAGTCCATGAAAAATTTCTTTTTCAGAGAGGGTTTCCGCCTGAGGGCGATCTTTGAATTTTAAAAGAGATTAACATTTTTTTGGGTTTCGGGAGATTTTCCCGTGGAAAGTTTCTTAACTTCAAAAGATGAAATTTAAATGAGTTGTGTAAATTGGGGGACCCCGTGAGGTGTTTTTAAACTGGGGACAGCCCGATGTCCCCCCTAGCGGTCGGGCGGGGCCCATACGCTACTTTTCCATTTTTTTTTTTCCGTCGCCTAGCTTGGGTTTGTTTAGTGATGCCAGTGTCGCTTGGATCTTACACAGCTGCTTCCAAAAGTCAGGGCTGCCACCAAGTCGGTCTTTAAGGGCAGACCGCTGGAAAAAGCCCCAGGGAAGGGAAAAGAAAAAGAGGCGCATCTTTTGACGGCAGGGATTGCCCTGTTTGGGTTTTTGTTTTTTTTATTTGCTTTTGTTTAAAAACCCAAGGAAAGTTGTAAATAACGAGAAATTTGATAAATCTCTCTCCTCTCTTCTCCTTTCTCTCTCTCTCTCTCTCTCTTCTCTCTCTCTCTCTCTGGGACACAATGCATAGTACCTCATACAGAGAGAAAAAAAAGAGGGGAGAGAGGGAAAGGAGAAGGGAGAGGGGAGGGAAGAGAGGGAGTGGGAGGGAGGGGGAGGGTTTGAGAGAAAAAACAAAGCAGTTTTTGTGTGTTTTCTAGATAGAGAGCCAGCACGGTTTTGTAAAAGGGGAAAAAAAAATCTGAGAAAAGGGGAATCCCAGGAAGAAAATGAGGAAAATTTGAATGGAAAAACCCTTAAAAAGGGGGAAGAGCTTTTATCAAACTTAACATCTTCCCTTTAAAAGGCCCGAGCAAAATAATTTTATATTCCAAAAGGGCAAATGGTATTGAATTTAAAATAGCCCCAGGGGTGGCGGGTCAAAAGTTATACCTTTTTGCAAACAAATATGGGCAGCCCTTACTTTATTTTACCTAGTTTTTGTTCGGCTTGGGGGAAAACCCAAAGGGCCCGGGGGCCTTTAAGGGGTTGCCCAAATGCAAATCTCGTTTAAAAAAAAAATTGATACGGGCAGTTTTGAGATTGCTTTTTTACGATTTTCTATTTTAACTTCCCCAAAATATTTTTTTGGTTTTCCTTTGGGCCCGATTTGGCCCTTTCTTTTAAATTCTTTGGGAAAACGAGTGCGACCCCTTGTTGGCCCAAATTTTTCTCGGGGGCCAAAAAGTCGAGGGCGCACTATTTTTGTTATTTTATTTTTCTTTTTTTAAAAATTTCGCGCTGGTGACCTAAATCGTTTTTGAGGAACCAGTATTTTAGGAAGAAGAAGAAAAAGAGATAGAGATAGTTTGTTTGATGACATACCCCTTTATGGGGTGCGTGCGTGCGCGGCGCCCAAAGGGGCATTTCTTAAAATAAGATGTTTTGGGTTTTTTTTCGCGATTTCTTTCAGGAAATTGCCAAATTTCATGATTATAAACTAACCTTTATGCATTTTCCATGAAAAAAGCGAAAAAAAAGTGAGGCCCTTTTTTGTTTAAAAAAAGCAACCCAAAAACAACAAAAACACCCCCACACAAAAAAAAAAACAGGGAAAAAAAAAAACCCTTTGGGGAAAAAATTTTTTAGTGCGGTTTGGCCCCCCGGGCATAAAAAAATAAAAAGCAAAAATAAAGAAATTTTCTTCTCTTCTCTCTCTCTCTCTTTCCTCTCCCCTCTCTTCCCCTCCTCTCTTTCTTTTCTCTCTTCTCTCAACACACCCTGCTACTTTCTTTCACACATTGGGAGGAGAGGAGAGAGGGAAAAACAAAAAAGATAAAAGTGGGTCTAGTAGATGATAGAAAAATTTGATAGGGTTTTAGATGCAATTTAAAAGTGTTCGGTTGGCACGCGCGGGGGTTTTATTTTCCCTTTGTAAAAGTGCTCATTTCTTGAAAAAAGCCCCAGTTTTGTTTATTTCTCGATATCTTTAAAAAAAACCTTTCCAGGTTTTTTTGGGTATAAAGCTAACCTAAATTTAGTTCATTTCAATAAAATATTGGGCTATCAGAAATTTTTCCCCTTTTTTCCAAATTTATTTTACAAGTACATAAGACATTACGAAAAACATTATAAAAACCCTTGCATAAAAACCTGTTTAGTTTTGAATATACATCAACACTCACCCCCCCCCCCTCCCCCAAAAACACACACCACACACACACACCACCCACACACACCCCACACCCACCCCACACAACACACCACGCGCGCGCGCGCCCTACACACATGAAATAAACATTAAATCCGTTTAAAACAAAATATAGATTTTCCCTTTAAATGAGCGAAAGAGAAAGTGATTGCTTGTTTCGGGGGAAACAGCAAAAAAACAAAAAAAAAAAAATCCTTGAGGAAAAAATTGCAGTGCGAAGGTTTTTCCATTTCACAAAATATTAAGCAAATAAAGATCTCTCTCTTCTTCTCTCTCTCTCTCTCTCTCTCCCTCTCTCTCTCTCTTATTGGGCATTGCCCGGGCGTTGCAGTTGGGGGAAAACAGTGGAGGAGTCTTTCCCCCCAAAACATACAAAGATCACCGGGGGAACGCCCTAAGATATCAGTATTAAGCCGCAACCAGTGCCCCTTTTACTCCCCTCGCTACCCCCAAAAACAGTTGTTTTGGGAAACGTTTGGTTTCTGTCGCGATTCCCGATTTTTAACAGGTGGAATGGCCCTTTTGGCCCGAGGACAATTGTTGATCGTGGTGCTGTCGCGATCAGATTTTTAAAAAAGGTGTGAATTGGCCTTTTTGGGAGGATATTGTTTGAAACGTTTGGGGCTGTCGCGTTTTGATTTTTAACAAGGGGTGAACGGCCTTTAGGCTGAGGAAGGGAAAAAGTCGATGGCCGGGGATTAAAGCAGCACATTTAAGGGGGAGAAAATTTCCCCTTTTTCCAAAGCTTTTTCACATCTCTGATTGTGCAAGCGGATGCTTTACCCCGCGTTGCCCGGGGGTTAGGGGAAAATTGTCTGACAAAAAGGAGCTCTTTCGTGGGAAAGGGAGTGAAATGGTGTAACGGTGGTGTCAGCTACGACAAGGGGCGGGTTTAAAAAAAAAATGATGAAAATAATTGGGGGGTTTTGAAGTTGTTTTGAAAAGATGGGATTAGTTTTTTTTCCCAAAGTGCAGTTTTTTTTTTTCAATGGTTTATTTGCATTTTGTACACATGGGACAAGCACGCATTTCTCGCACGCAGACACATATACACGGAAAACCCACATAACACAGGGCCACCCCACCACCCACACACACACACACCCCAAAACACACCCCACACACACACAAGCATGCGCGGTTTCGGGCAGAGAGAGAGGGGAGAGGTGAAAAAGTAGAGAGAGGTTTAGAGAGAGAGAGAGGAGGAGCATTGGGTTTTTCTTTGGGTTTTAAAATCGGCAAATCGGGATTTAAGTAATTTTCCTCAAATTAAACTTTTGCTTATTCACAAAAAAGGAAGCAGCGAGTGTTTGCCTATTTCACCAATTACCCAAAAAATTTTTTTTTTGTCCCCGATTTTTTGTTTTAAACAAAAATTTTTGCTTATGTGATGGGGGTGGGGGGGTAAAGGGGTGTGCAGGTGAAGACAGGCAGATGGTGAGAAGTGCAGGAACCAAGGACAGCAGCCAGTCAAGAAGACACGGAGGACGAGGTGTTTTCTCTCTTCTTTATTTCTCTCCCATGGCAAGGAGCTCAAACCGGGAACGCACTCAGCGCACTGAGCACTCTCTTTCTGCCTCTCACGCCAGTCGCTCACATCATGGAACTCTAGGGAACACTGATCCATTCTCACACAACGCTCTACTTTTATAACAACAAACCGGCCGCAAAGCCAGTAACACGGTGCCGAAGACGAAACGGGCCTCGCGAGGCCGGAACCAACAGAATTCTGTGTTTTCTATGGCAGCTTCAGTGTTGTCTGGCTCGCTGTCCGTTCAAACTATTAACACATTTACTATCGATGAAAACCTCAGAACACAAGGAATAAAATGCAGTAAGTCACATTTGCCCAATTTTGTTCCTGTACTAAATCATTGCTGATTAATGTCCCAGAGTGAAACCACTTTTAACAAGCTTACGTCATATTTCCTTTATTTCGATGAAAAATACTAAACAGCGTGAAATAATTTTGAATGAATAAAAAGCTGGCATCTCGCTCTTTTTATACATATAAATTTCATTATCCAAGATGCCGTCCAACGGAGAACTTTGCGTTTAAAGTTTGATAGAAAACACAGCTGACTTTCCACTTCGCCAGCCGTCGGCACCTACTTTTGACACAATTTTCAACTGAAAAATACTCTGTTGAAACGGTCTGTTAAATAATAAATTCTACACATTTTCAGTTGTATTCATAACAGAAATGGAGTCATTAGCAAGATTTCGATCGGGAAGTCCGAATTTCGTAGAATGATAATTTGGATCAAAACTCCGACAGTAAACAAAGAAGGCGACTCGCTAAAGGACCGGGGCTGTCAGTCATTTCGTATAGTCGCAAGCTTGTACAGAAAAGATCATAGGCATGCGATATACGAAATGAAAGCTTATGGACTTTACTTTTAACATGCATCTTCAGATTCTTGGGTTTTTCCTCTTACTTTTTGTAAAATCAAGAATTATTCAATATTCATTCGGCAGACAATTGAAAATGGCGCCAAGATTGCTCGTGCAAAATACCAGTTTAGAGAAAATATGGGTTCTCAGCCCAGTACGGTTGTAATGAATCAAATACATTAATTTTTGTGACTTTAGCAAACGTACATACAACTATGTAGGTTCTGAGGTATTCATGATTTTAAGAATTTACACAATAATAAAAAAAATGAGATTCGACCAAGGGAGGTAAGGGGAAGATAACTCTCGAACAAAACATTTTCATCCACGAAAGGTAACCAAAAGAGATAATACACTGTTAGCACCCGGCTACATCCCCCCCTACTCTGTTACAACCAGCGTCCTCCCAGCGTCCTCGCTGACATAAAATGACAGAGTCATCAAGTACAACACATAAATCAATGGGGAAAACGGGAGCTTTAGACCTCAAGTCTGAAGGCATTTCTTCCTAAACAAACCCTTTTATCAGTGTATCAAACAAAGCATCAAAACATCTTCTCTCTCTCATTCTTTGTATTCATATCATTCCAACTAACGAGGGCTTGCTTTTTTAACAAGGCTCTGAAAGTCGGCAGACTCGCATTGACTAGAATGGGCATGTATTTTAAACAAAAATTCCCAAAAAGTCAAATACAAAATGACTACAAGGATTCCTTTCATGAACAAAACCCGGACTTTGGGTACATAAGTGACTAAACTGTCTTGATATTTAAAACAAAATTCCAAGTCGGACATCAGAAATCATTAGGAACATGTGTTAAAACCCAAAGCACGGGGTAGGTACCAAGTGACAATAATGGACTTGTTATGTAAACAAAATTCCAAGGTGTCGGTACTAAAAATGACTTTGCAAGGTTTTGTGTTATTTTAAACATTCCGAAAGGTCAGGTACCAAATGACTAGGAAGGATTTTTTTTTCTTTCTCCAAAACTTTGGGGTAGGCACCGAGTGACAACAATGGACTTGTTATTTGAACAAATTCCAAAATGTCAAGTACCAAAATGACTTAGAGAGGATTTGTTATTTAAAACAACATTCCAAGAAAGTGGGGTAGAAAATATACTTTGAATGGATTTGTTAAATTCCAGGGCATTGGTACCAAACGACAACAATGGCTTGTTATTTGAACAAGATTCCATAAAGTCCGGTACAAAATGGCTAGAAAGTATGATCAAACTCCTTAAGTCAAGTCCCCAGGAAAACATGGACTAGGGTAGGTTTTGTCGTTTTGGACAAAGTTTCCCCAAGAGTCACACAACGTAGTTTTCTCTTGGTCATTACTGTCGACTTTGAAAACAGAGGCGTACATCATTTTACGCCTTTGGGAACAATCGATATGTACTGTTTATACAAAAAAAGAAAGAAGACAACATTAAAATGTCACAAGGTATTAGAAAAAAAAGTAGTCCACAACACCTCTTTTCAGGAGGTATTTAACAAGAAATCAGTCCTGGAGTATGAAAACTGTCCTGAAACATCTGACCAAGTCAGTTTAACTATGCAAGCGTTCAGCCATCTAGGCGGGCACTGAGGGTATACCTTTTTGTTGGTTTCCCTACCAGACGCGTAGACCGCCGTGGGGCTGGCGTAGGTGGCCAGTACACATTGGAGAACTGGGGAGAGCAGCGCGATGTGGTCACCCCGGCCACAGCGTCTCCCACCAGGCAGCAGGGCCAGGACGAGACCATCTCTGAGCATGGGTCCCATCTCCAGTACCTCCGGTGGAAAGTCAACCAGCTGGGGATGGACCACTGCCAGCAACCACACCCAGGGACGCCCTCACCCATGGCCCACGACAAGCAGCACTCCGCAAGGATGTCCGGTATTTCGTCCGGAACCATCCCACCACCACCCCTGAAGAGGCCAGGAAGGAAGCCCAAAGGTGGATGCAGGGCTGCAGTGCCGACGGCGACATCCTCCAAACGGCTGGCAATGCTGCCGTCGCCCCACCTCAAAGTCAGCCAGAGGCACCCACAGCTACAGTCGCCAGCCCGAGGCAGGAAATCCAGCAGCCACCACCTGCACGGCCACCACTGCAGGTCCGCAGCTGTGTGACGGGGACACAGCACCCAGGACGACGGCCCAGGCGGAGGCGACGGAGGTCGGCACCTGTGAAAACTGGGGACAAACCCCAGTCCTCTGCCCCTGCCAGCAGCCAGAACGCTGACAAGCGACATGGCCCAGCAGCACCCAGGCAACAGGCAAAGTCCATCTTGCCTCAGCTGTCACCAGGAGAGATGCGCCGACTGCAGCAGGAGGACCCATCCATCGGGCCAGCTCTCTCCTCCCAGCCAAAGAAGCCCGCAGCTGGCGAGAATATGAGCTGATGCAGGGGGTGCAGAGGTAGTTGGCTGGCCATGGTGTCCGGTCTTCTTGGGCTGTGTCTCCCTGGTCCTTCTGTCTCCGATCCTGCTCGCAGCGCCAATTGTGATGGTGTG
>JAFLJL010015415.1:0-22500 GCA_018398815.1 Conus ventricosus
CCATTAAACAAATTAGTATTTGTTTTTAATTCATTTAAATGGACATACAACATTGGGTTCACGAGAAAATCAGATGGTTTATTACCTTTAAATTGCCAGATGTCTTCTCTTGTACTAAATTTATAAGATCTGTCACCTACTGTGGAAGCCCAAGATTCGAGCAAGGCCTCTTGGAAAAGTGTACTCTCTTCTTTCTTCTTGTGGAAAATGCATAGTAATTCTGAGGTTTGCTTCGTTGATTGTTAGCAATATGCCAAACTCGTTAAGTACTTCTTTTAAAGAACAAAAGTTGAAATAACCTTCTGGTATTTGTATATGGCTTATTTGATTGCCCACCTAGTTACTAATATTAATCCAGTTATTTTGAGCCCCTTCAGATATGTTAATCCATTTTACTTTAAAACCAATTTCTTTAAGGGCAACCCTATAATCATCGCGCCAATTGACAATTGGATACGTTAAGAACACACGTTTGTTTTGTTGGGTTATATAAATGTGCATCCTTTTTATAACTATTTTTAAAAACTATTTAAAATGGAACCTTTTAAATACAACGAAAGTGCCACTTACAATGTAGGAGCGTTTTATAACCTCAAATCTTTGGACTTCAGCAATTTAACCATTGCAGTAGATGAATCATATGGCATTCCGGGTTAGACTTGTAAACCCGCTAACTAAATATTTAAACAGTAAACAAGTGGGGTATGTTTTGCTCCCATAAGGAAACCTAACACAGAGTAACTTTTATTCAAGACTGGCACAGCCTTTTAAACTTGAATAAAGTCAGACAAATACATAGACGAACAATCTAATAGTGGGGGAAAAAACAAGCGCAGGCCAACAACTGAACTGTCTGGCAAAGATTTGGACTTGAGGGGAGGGGAGAGGAGTTTGAAGATGGAGAAACTGGGAAAATGAAATTTAAAAAAAATTATTAAAAAAAAAAAGTTACAGATATGAAAACTCTTCTCTAGCTGCATAAGGGAACCATCGCAATCCCTTTTGAAGGCAGATATATTTGTATTGCCTGCTCCGAGGCCTTTCGCCAAATATATCTGCCTTCAAAAGGGATTGCGATGGTTCCCTTATGCAGCTAGAGAAGAGTTTTCATATCTGTAACTTTTTTTTTTTTAATAATTTTTTTTAAATTTCATTTTCCCAGTTTCTCCATCTTCAAACTCCTCTCCCCTCCCTCAAGTCCAAATCTTTGCCAGACAGTTCAGTTGTTGGCCTGCGCTTGTTTTTCCCCCCACTATTAGATTGTTCGTCTATGTATTTGTCTGACTTTATTCAAGTTTAAAAGGCTGTGCCAGTCTTGAATAAAAGTTACTCTGTGTTAGGTTTCCTTATGGGAGCAAAACATACCCCACTTGTTTACTGTTTATCGTTTACTGTTCCCTACCTCATTTCATTTCCTAAATATTTAAATCCACCAATAAAGAGTGATAGAGTGCCATCAGCATGGTCATCCAACCCTATGGGGTTTTTCCAGAATTCAGTTAAATTTGCCATTTACTGCGCAACTACTGGCTGCGGTGTTTCATATTAGGACATACCCTCAATTGAACATGTACTTTCATAATTTTAGATTAATAAACCGTTTTCACTTGTCTTTGGTAATGGTTCATATCATCTTCACACCGCAATAAAAATACCTTATAATGATCTTCTTTGAGGCACTAAAACTAAAAATTCCATATAGTGTCTTGCCTTGCTTCTGTATCTAAGAATGAAAAAAAACAGCTCTTTCGTAAATAATACCAAATTGACAGATATGATTGCTCGATTCAGCCTTGCTAAGTTAGGTTGCTATACAATGTCAAAACTAACGAGATGGTCAGAAATGCTGTGCATTTGCTTTGGTGTCTATGATTTGATAACATTTTGTATTTATTAAAATAAATTTATTAAATTGTATTCATTAACAAACATTTAGACAAAACTTGGTGAACTAGATAAGGCTTATAAAAAAGAAAAATAAAAATTTCGTTGAGGCTGACGACTTCAACTCGACATTATATTAAAGAAAGAATAACCCAAAGACTAAATGATCTTGATGAACAAGAGAGAGCAGCAAAACTAGAATTGTTGTCTGTTAACCGAGAACAATTAAGGAACTTAAGTTGAACAGAATAAGATTAACAATCCAAGAATTCATATGGAAATCACAACCTAGCAGAACCAATACGAACACAGTTTAGAGATCAAGTAAGTCCCATTAGCAAGCGTTATAACAGCCTTAGGATTTGCAATAAGTACATTGGGGTTTGACGCTATTTTACATTGGTGGTGGTCAAGGGTCAGTGCCCTTTCCCACCACCATCACCTCCTCTCTCATCACCGCCTGACAAGATCAATGGGTTTAAAATAAAAAAACGACTTGATCATCATCAGGTTGATTATTTTTTAAATAGCCAGTAAGGTCATATACTCTTACCCCGGCATATTTGGTTCTGTCATTACCGTGGCTTTTAGAGAATGTAAATATCTATGTTCAAGACCCCCCCCATCTTATTTTGGGCACGAAAACCTCCGCCTTGTTCACAAACAAAATTCTTCGCCCTTCTCATGGTGCACTTTTTGGCTAAAAATTAACACCTGTTTATCTAACCAAACTTAACCGCAAACCTCCTCAAAAATCGACGTAATTCGTATTTCAAAGTGGGGCTTACGTGCAAGATAAGATTGGGTGATCGTGAACAAAACATATTCAGAATCTCTCCATGGCATAAAAATCAAGGGGGTTTACAGTACGCTTCTTCTACTACCAGCACTATTCAATAAATCAAACAAACACTAGTTTTCCATCTTGATTAGTTTATTTTTACATCCAAATGAATTTATAGGGCCCCTCAACTAATTCTTTAAAATTGACTCTTTTTCCGTCAAACCTTAAACTGATAAACGCAAAACCTCCGCCTTAATTGACGGCAGTGCTCGAAGAACTGTATATGGCAGACCATTAAACAATTAAGTATTTGTTTTTAAATCATTTAAAAGGGACATACAACATTGGGTTCACGAGAAAATCAGATGGTTTATTACCTTTAAATACCAGATGTCTTCTCTTGTACTAAATTTATAAGAATACTGTCACTACTGTGGAAGCCCAAGATTTCGAGCAAGGCATCTAGGAAAAGTTGTACTCTTCTTCTTTCTTCTTGTGGGACAATGCATTGTAATACGAGGTTTGCTTCGTTGATTGTTTAGCAATATGCCCAAACTCGTCAGTACTTCTTTTAAAGAACAAAATATGTAATAACTTTGGATTCTCTCTTGAGGGCACTAAGACCGTAAAGCGAAAGCTTGGCTGTGACTGGAGTGTCACCGTCTTCTCATTAGTCCGTGGGCAGGGGTGGGGTTGGGTCTGTGGGGGTGTGCCTCGGCAGCTTGTGAGGGTGGTGTTTTTCGTCCGTGGGCTCTGCAGTCATGAAATACTGGCTGGTAACACCCATGGGATGCCTATTGGGGGGATTTTTTTTTGGTCTTAAGGCTACTATGAACTGCATATCGCAGTAGTCCCTAAATTACCTCTGTTTCAGGAGCAGTTATGTCCCTTGATATCTTAATGGAGCCTCCTGCGCTTGCCTTTACACCATCGTCAACCAGCGCAGGCCTCAGAGGGTGGGTACAGTACTGCTTCTAAAGGCAGGTGAAGACAGTGCTTCTCTGGGTCCTCTCCCGTCCCCCAGCACCTTCGGGCGATTCTTTTCTTCTTTGCCTTAACTAGGCTGACCCTAGTAGGAAGTCCAGTGAACGGGCGAGAAAGACCCACTGAAACCACAGGAAAGTCCTGTTGACAGTGGGAAAGACTATCAACTTTGGATCTCTCTTGAGGGGCACATAATACCGTATTGGCGGAAAGCTTGTGCTTGTCTGGAGTGGCACCGTCTTCCATCTGTCCGAGGACAGGGTGTGTTGGGTCGTGTGGGTGTGCTCGGCACGTGGAGGTGGGTGTTTTTCGGCCGGTGTGCCTCTGCAGTCCAGAATACGGCTGTACACCCCATGGGGATGCTACTTTAAGGCTTGTATTATCTGCACCTGTAGTGCCTAATTTACCTCTGTTCATGATCCAGTTTATGTCCCATGAGTATATATCTTAATTGAGTGGTCCTGCGCGTGCCTGTACCCATCGTCACCACAGCTGCAGCCTCCAATGGTGTACAGGACTTTGCTCTAAACAGTTGAAGACAGTGCTTCTCTGGGTCCTCCCCAGCCCCTTCGTGTGTTTTCTTTTCTTCTGGTATTTTTAAATGGCTTATTTGTATTGCCACCTCGTTACTAATATTAATCCATTTATATTTGAATCGCCCTCAGATATTTAATCCATTTTACATCAAAAAACCAATTTCTTTAAGGGCAACCCTATAATCACCTGGGCGCGCCAATTGACAATTGGAATACGATAAGGAACACAACGTTTGTATTTGTTGGGTTTAAATAAAATGTGCATGCTTTTTATAAACAATTTTTTAAAAACTATAAAAAATTGAACCATGTTTAAATATAAACGAAAGAGCCACTTACAATGTAGGAGCGTTTTATAACCACATATCTTTTGGACTTCAGCCATTTAACCATTGCCTAGATGCATCAAACTCTTCCGGGTTAGACTTTGTAAACCCACTAACTGAAATATTTAAATCCACCAATAAAGAAGTGATAGAGATCCATCAGCCTGGTCCAACCAACCCTATGGGAGTTTTTTCCAGAATCAGTTAAATGTTTGCCATATACAGCGCAACTACGGCTGCGGTGTTATTTCATAATTCAAACCAATAAAACCACCGCCATCTTTGGTAAGGTCAGTATATAACTTTCATGCATATTACGCATACATACGAATACGCACTGACTACAATGCCCCTCCCCAGCGGACAGCGCGTTTAATCCATGTCAACAGCCCAATGGACAATAATGCATATGAAAGAATCTTGCAACGAATTTAACAATTAATCCTTCAACTGTTTTTAGACAAAAGTTAGACCGCAATCCCTTGGAGGTTAGGCACATTGTTATTTTGTGGGCGAACGAATGAGAATATAATTAAGAACTACTGGCCCTGGCCACACCTCTTTCAACCAAACAAACAAGTTTCGATTGGGCTCCATAAACAAAAACATCCTAAGCTTGGCAACATTTATCTTAGATAAATGTGAAGGTCTAACAATGCGAGGAGGTGCAAGACTTTAATGACTCCATACTGACATACGTTTTGTGTCTATTAGCGGAGTACAAGCACAAGACTATTCTAGCATAGTAAGATCATCTACAGGCTTTGACGCACAGAAAACAATTTCCAGCCAATATAGAAGATGCATTAACTCTGCTGTTGTTTGCCTGCCAGCATACAAAGGTATCAAGACGTTCCTTGCACATGCTAGGTCAAAGGTTGACTTTGTTGTAGGCCATTGGATTATACAAGCTACCCTCTGACCTAGACTACAGATTGGCATGATACAGACATATAGCAAGGCAAACCTCATAGCTGAGACGGACGGCCCAAAACCTTAGGGCACAATCAATGCAAAAACACAAGGCCACATCTCCAACCATTTTAAAAAAAGTACTGATATAACCAAAATCGATCCACCACCATTGTATAAAAGTCGCCCCACAACCAGAAAGCACGCCACCTGTAGATCTGCTCTCCCACTTACAGACACGCTAGCGGAAATACATAGGCCTTGTTGTGTTTTTTAACTTTTACTGATAGCCATACATTAATTCACTACAAATTAATCCAACAACCAGCACTCCCAACGTCCCACGATATGACAGTCATCATATAACCAGCAACTTTGCCAAAATAGTAGACCAAAACCCAACTAACAACACTGTGTATTATACCAGGCCGAGCATCAAGCGCTTTTGGCTGCTAACTTCTTTATAATAATTTGCCTAGATGATGTAATTTTGGTTTTCTAATCCAACTTTTACCAGTCGTGAGTGTTGGGGGGGGCGCACTCTGGCCCCTGTTGTGCACTGCCGTTTTAAAATCATAAACAATGTAGAGATACCAACCAACAGCTGTTTTAATATAACTAACTATTGCAAACCCTTGTCTGCATGAACAGCGAACCTTATTCTTTCTGCTAGCGTAGTGTTTTCAATAAAGTATCTGTTTATATTTACTCTGAAACTGCTTGTTTGTGTTCAATAGCTGCGCTCTGTTAGTAGAGAGCGTTTCTTACCTGGCTTCCCTTTCTATCATTAAATCCTGTCCTTTTATGCTGTATTCTAGCCTTTCTTCTTGCCCTAAATTTTATCATCTGCATCAGCAGCTTATTTTTTTTCATCTTCTATCTCTCTATCTAAGCTCACCAAGTTTTGCTAAATTGTATTGTTATTCACCCCTTCCCAAAAAAGTGTCCGTAGAGCATAATTTAAGCCCCAGGATTTCACGCATAGGCAATGGAGAATCTTCATTGTTTTTAACTGCGTCTCCTCATTAAAACTCGTTTCAATTTCAGCTATTAGTTTCATCTGCTGTTTATCGATTTAATTCTTGAAAGATGACTGTTTTGTCTTTTGAGATTGTATGTCAAACACTTGCCCCAAGTTCCTGTAAAACACTACGGCTGTCGGCTCCTAAGCCTTCCTAAAAGGTTTAATTGTTCTGCCTTAGCAATAGTGATTTTTCGCCTAATGTCTTAGATTTAAAAACTTGTATTGGGTTTTGCGGTTCGAAGTAGCTTTTTACAACGGTCTCACTGCACAAGTTCTTATATACAAATGGCCACGCATCTCCTCAAAATCGTTAGGCTCAATACGCCTGGTAGCTTCTCGTCCTATGTTCTATATAATATATGAACTTTCTCGCAATAGTTTCTTGACGGGCTTTAGGGATTGAGAACCTACTCCTTTCTCGTTCTAGGACGGGGGGGGGGGGGGGGGGACTTTTAAGGGAGGTTGAAGTAAACGCGCTTCTCCGTGTTGAGTGGCCGCGGTTTAACGGGGGGGGGCAATGGGGCCTGCTGCTGGGGGGGGTGGCGCGTATCAATTGGGGGTCGGACTTGCAAATGAAGGGCCAAGTGTCTGTTTGCATCTTCATTCATCAAAAGGATATTGTAGAGTACTAAATATATTAAGAATTTTTTTTTATTATATATTCTTTTGGGTTGTGGGGGGTGTAAATATTGAAGGATATAAGGGTGAGTAAGGGAGTGATTTAAGAAAGAGGAAGGAAAACCATGCGTAAGAGGTATAAGGCAGAATGTATTAGTGTAAATAACGGCCGGATGCAACAGTTCAGCCCGGGACAAGGCTTTATAGTGGCGAAGTTCCCCTGATCTGGCGCTGGCGATGTTTATGCCAGCACTGCTAAACTATCATTCAAAATCCTAATGCTACTGTTGTTGCTAATTTGGGGGCGATGGCCAGTACGTTAACCATATGCAATCAAACTGGGAGTGCAGAGAGGTCGTGTGTGTACTAAGCTAGGCAGACATTTTTGGCCCTCTTTCTGATCTATGGCTGCCTAAAACAGAAAGAAAAGGAGAAAGTTTATCAGGGAATACAAGGCTCAAACGCCTCAAGGCAGCGAGGCTTGAAAAGCGAGGATGGCAAAGGGATGATGTTAATGATAGAGGCAGTAGCAAAGCATTTGGCAACCAGATTCTGCATCCCTCTAGATTTTGAGCTGTTAAAGACGCAATATGCCATATTTCCAAGGCCGCCAAAAAGAAAAACTTACCTATGAATGACATTTAATCCTAAGCGATTCGTTGTTCTGTCTGAAGACCCATTAGCTAAATACATAGTCCAGCGACCTTTCTCCTGAGTTTGATGTTGTAACTAACCCTGAACTGGCCATAACAATCTTAACACCCAGTATAAAAGTAAAACGTTTATTTATTATGGAAAGAGTTCTGCACTCCACTACATAAAATAGAATCCAGCGAGACACTCACTGGAACATACATCTAAATCCGTCCCTCTGAAGTCTTTAAAAAGGCATTTGTTGTGTCTTGTTTTACTGAAGGAACAACACGCTTTTCATAGAGAAACAAAGCGTTTTATAATCCAAAAAATATAGAAGGTTTGAATGTTCAATAAATGGCAATTCAGATCAGTTGAATTCGGTGCCCGCGACTTTTACCAATCATACCCACACTTTTGATGAAAAAAGACAGTTGTTCTCTGTAGTAGGCACAGAAGAGATCCTGCAGTTTGATCGTGAAAGTAAAAAACTTCGTCTTTAATGAATGTAAAACTCTAAACTAATCTAAACAACCAAATAATGTGCTTTGGTTGGATTTTAGATCTCCATTTGACAACAGATTTTTTTATGTAAGTGGAAAAGGTAAGGCAATATGGCAAAAAAATAAATTACACAAGAAAGCAACGGAAAACGTCCCCCAATACAAATGCCTGTTTTTATGGTTTTAGGATGCACAGTAAAACCATTTACTAAAACAGTCAAATACGAGGCCATATTATTACAATGCAGAAGAAATAACCTATTAAAAACAGATGGATAGTTTGAAGTTATCTGTCCCAAAGATCCGGCACTGTTCTCTTATCCTGCGGATTACTGGTTTATGGCAAAACTGTCTTCGACTTGATTAGTTTACAAACACTAAACAGGTGAGTCCATAATGAGGTACATTGTTATATTTTGCACAACCATTAAGCACAACAAGTCTAACAAAGAAAGGAAGTTTTATTTGGACAGAGACGAGAAAAAATTACTAGTTGATCCTCCTATCGAACAAGCTAGCGACCTTGTTTAGAACATTAACTACAGACTGTTTTGAGTAACTGAAACAACACCGTTTATTATTGATGACTGTTCAGGGTCTGAAGCGAGACATTGTTAAAAAAAGAAAACTCTGTCAACAGCTTGTCCCTTTAGTGGACGCCACGTCCTTAGTTTCATGTTGGCTCTAACGTCAAAATATAATGCGTCTTAAAAGCCATTATACGCAGTTAAAATCGGTTGTATTATTTTACACTAAGGACAAAGATAGTTTAGAAGTAAATGTTAAGTTAAAATTAATACTTAAGGGACAAAGATGGAGTTTAAGAAAAATAAAAAGAGAGACATGTGAGAAAATCTAAGCACGTAAGCATGGCTTACTGGCCTGACCCCCCAGTTCAATACGTATTCTTATAATAAGTTGTTAATATAAAAAATAAATGTCTCGAGGCCAGAATCAACAGCGCAGCAAGCTCCTAAATGCACTGCAGTAGAGCTAAAAGACCTAGCAGACACAACTTGAGTTTGATCAAATAGGAGGTGCCCGGAAAATGTTTATGGATTTGGAGTACAAATACGAGAAGTGGTCTTACAAACGAACAGAAATTGAAGACAAAAAACGACAGCAATATCCACCCTAGAATATATAAGAAATTTAAGGGAAACGATTTTGGCAAACATGTAAATACAAACATCATAAACGAGAAGAATGCCATGGGGCGTTTGCTTCCAGAAATTGAACTGGAATATAAAGTTTGAACAACGAATCCCCAATGTATACTTTGAAAAGAAAACAATTATAAAGCCTGTAAATCAGTAGCACATTCTTGTTAGCCTTGACGAGGAAACACAACAGAAAAAACATATTGAAATAACTAGTCGGGTTTCTTAAATAAATGCTACAGATAAAGCGGTCCTTAGCTGAAGTGGGGTATGACGTTGGTTAGAATTTATAAACCCAAAAGTGAACAACCGCTGCCAAGAAAAATGACGATGCTTTTTTCTCTATTTATACCCCAATGATGTCTGATGGGGCTAGTTTGCCAGAACCATACGTTAATTAGAGGTATACAAATAAAGTCAGCAAACTAGGGATGCCCCTCTCGAAGCTCGTTATTGCAATAACTAACAACGGAGATGAAATAAACACCCTTGTATCATCTGACAAGGTTGCTGTGATGGTTTGACAAAGACAAACAAACAATCCTCGACTCAAAGATCATTAATTATGTTGATTTTTATTGCAATTTACTCTGTTGATGAAAGTGCTGCCAGAAGTATGAATAAGAAGATATGTAGCAAGATAAAGTTAAAAAATAATTCTAATAAAAAAAATGGAGTTCAACGTTAAGGTTAGAGCAAATAACTGAACATCAAAAGGAAATAGAAAGCGACTTTGAAAAGTATAAGGAAACAAGAAATAAATAAGCAAAAGCTTAAAAAACCTTTCTTATGTTAATTACTGGCTGCCAAAGCAGTAGCAAGCGGAAGGTCTTGTGTGCTAGTTTGCTAGAATTAGGCTACTGGAGGGGTGTTGGAGCGCCAGCCTCTTATTTAGCATTACATGGGCCTATGGTTATGGTTTAGGTGCCCTGAACTATGATTTTAAGTAGCTGTGTACAAAAAATAACCCCTAACTTACAAATCACGACTGCATTTTAGCCCGAAACAACACTCAAAACTTTGTTCATTAAGATAAAGAATAATCAAATCATTACATGGAAGAAAACATTACATGACGAAGAATGTACCGAAGCATTTAAGCCGATTGGTGGTGCTACATACTACAAAAAATGTACCTTCAAAAAGAGTGGAGAAAGACTTTACTTCACAACATTTAGACACCTGCAGCAATCACACAATAACATTGACAAACAAACAAAAGAACATTCAACCCAAAATAGGTTTAAAAAAAAGTTTAACAAAAAATATATTATAGATTTTAAGCAAAAAAATACATACTTATTAAACTACAAGCACTTGTATCGTGGGAATCAAACTTGCAGCTCTTTCACGAACAAATGGGATCTTTTAGTGGCAGTGGCTTTTTAGCAGATAGAGTTTCTTTAAAAAAAAGTACGGTATGATGTATTTCATATTTTTTCAACTTCATATACTTTCTATACGCTCCATTATAGTAACTGTGTCTCCACATTCTAACATCGCCCTCTTCCTCTCCATGATCATACAAGTAATCTTATACTTTATAGTCCAAACGTCAAGAGTTTTTTGTGTACTTTGCACATCTTCATAATGCAAATTTTTATATAAAATTTGATTGCGTTTAACTGGTTTAAGGCCTGTGTTGCATTAAATTCTTTCATTGGCTCCTTCACTTGAATACAGCTGTGCAAAGCTCTAAAACCCATTCTGTGTTACTTCTCTATCCATAATTTTCTCTGTTATATTGATAGGTAAACAAACGTTCATCTAGATCCTAATTAACTTTTTTTCTACTAGGGGCTTGTGAACGATGGTTGCCTGGGATCCCACTCTTAACTGTAACATGGCCCGCCTATAAAAACAAGCTGTTTTACAGAACCTTTAAACTCTTTTTCCCTCATCAACTTGGATCATCCTATGCTACTTTAATGGGCCTCGCTAGTATATTTTTTTTAAAGCCACATCCACAGCAGTTGAAATTTTATACACGTTAAAATGTTCAGTGTTTTGTATCATTGTAAGCCATGTCAACAACTGTCAGCAGCGCATACTTTAAACATTTTTCCTTCTAACTCTGTCGATGTGGAAGATACAGCAAGTCCATCTGGTGTGGGTTGGTCCATTTGTTAACTGAGTTCACAAATCAAGGCTTATTATTCATTATTTGGGGCAGTGGCACCATATTGTGGCCAAATTGCTTTTTTAGAAAGCCCTCTTTTGCAATCTGATACAGACACAGCAAGCAGCTTACTCAGTTTTTCAATATGCCGTCTTTCCTTTCAATACCCCTTTAGAAATAATATATTTTGTACTTCTGCATTTTCCGATAAGAAAGGACTGTATTTTATTATGGTGTTTTTTTTAGCAACAAGAAAGTGAGCAACAAGATATACTGAGGGTCATTTCAACTGCAATAAAAACTATCTCTGCAGTCTTCTGTTCCTCATGATGGTTCAATAAAAGTCAGACAGTTCTGGCGGTGGCGATTGTTAGAAACTCTTTCCTGTCCACACGTAATACTCATTCTTGCGTCCTCAACGTCTGTAAATGGTGCTCTGCATGGCCGCTGTTTCTATTACCTTTTATAAATAAAGTCTAAGTAGCAATTTCGTCTTTTCTCGTAAGCGACTCTTGTCTAGCTACATCATCTTCCATTTACCGTGCCTTGTTTCTGTGGTCGTTTCTCTCCTCTTCAACGGACCGAATTTACTAAACATATATTTGCTTCAGAGAAGGCCAAAGCAATTAACAATAAGCTCCTCCCACCATCAGAACCAATCCATGGACATCTTTTAAAAATTATTTCTTATGAAATAATCTGACTATGCATTCATATATTTTCTGGTATAATCCCTGTGTAACAAGAAATCTTTTGACGACAATCCCTGCAGTAATTACAAATATAACCTAAACGACGCATCCTCAATGACTAACCTACCTAGGTCGGGCCGCCTCAGTTCGAACCATTTGGTCATACTAGCTGTAGACTCAAAACGCTAAAGCCTATACAAGGCCGCCAATTACGCAGAATGGTAAATCGTATTAATAAAACTCCCCCTATTTATTTTTTCACTCATCTTCACTAACGAAAAATAATTAAAATAATCCTAATACGAAAGACTGTCTATTTCTTTTTAGAATCAGATAATCTTTTGTTAGTTAAAGCTAAAAATAAGGTTATGCAGGCACAATTTTTGTCGAATCTTCTATCTTGTTCCCATGGTTGGGCGGGGTTTTATTCCTAACAAGCATTTATGCCAGGGTTGATCGAACCCTATAACACCAACAAATATGCACTGGCATAATAAACCACGGTGAAAACTCAAGTTTTTACAAGTATTATAATATTTTTTATTGCTTTAAAATGATTGTGACTCAACATTAAATGTGAGAAGCAATCGCAGTACTAACCAGGGCAGTCCACTGCCATAAAGAAAGATATATACTCTCTGTCTGCTGTGTGGAAAAACAAGACAGTAATTTAGGCATCTGAACTAAGTAAATAAACAGAATCAAACAATTGTCAACCTCATTCCGTTGAGAAGAACCACGCTAGAGGTACGACGCACAGCTATTGTCAAAAATGTTAATCATTGTGGCAGACACTGATTAGCCTATAAGCTAATTTGCAGTGTGAAGTAAGGATGGGTCTTTGCCGGTTGATTCAGAAGAAGATTTACAATAGACTTATGCACCACAAGATCCGGTTTAACACAAGTTTCCCTAGAAACCTCTTGCAAGATACATTGTATTACAGATTTGGGGACTCTGTTCAGCCCATTCATCATGGAATAAATTACTTTTAATCATCTAATTTTGATCATAAATAAATTTAATCGCAAAAAAAAAATGAGCGAGAAGAATACTTCGCAGGACAGTCCGCATATCAAATGTAACCAACAAGACAATGCGCCACAAGAGAGCACCACAAGTGATAGTGTTACTAATCTAAAAGTCCTGGACGTTGAGGCTGGTCGTACACTACTGAATGTAACAGACTGCAAAAAGCAAACCAATCAGCAAAACAAAAATTGTTAGATAGCAATCACCATCCGCCGCCACACCGCCACCAACACAATCACAATCAAACGATAAAAGCATCATTATGTAATGGGAGCTGTTTGATTAGCATGGGTGAGGTTGGTGAATTTTTTTTTTAGCATTACAAATACCAGACCACCATAAACACCATACCTAGCAACAAAGTCCCAAGCCCCCACATCTAAAATAATACGACCCAGCTTCTGTCAAAAAAAAGTCCACCCCCTGCTGTAGAGTCCATTTTCTATGTAATAGTTTTTAATAACTAAAAAGAAACGAGATCCGTACCATTAAAGAACTAGAATAAGACCAAGTTTAAGTTATTATAAAAGTACTATTAGTTTAAGTTTAAGTACAAGTAAATATAAAAGTGGAATTACAAGAAAATTACAAATTATTTTACGGTACTAGATAAGGTTTCCTTAAAGTAAGTACTAGTATGGTACTTAATGGTCAGAACACATTTCGTGTTCTATGTAAGTACTAGACAACTACAAGCTAGAGGTTCATGACGTTAAGTACATGGCCAATCATTCAAGTTAATCTTTTTAAAGTTCGTCCAAATCCCTACAGCAATATGAAAACACATGATTAACGTAAGTTCTTTCTATGTAATTGCTACTAAGACTAGTGATTTCTGTTTAACAGCATATTGGTTTACTTGATGAAGATTAATATAGCGTGCAGATTAACATTTGTGTGATGAAAAACTTTTTTTTCAAAGAGAGGCTTGCGTGTAGTTTCGATGAGTTATATTATATTTTACAACTTCTTTTACGTATTGTCCCATACCTTCTTCATTACAGCCAAGCTGTGTTAGCAACACTATACCTCTTCGCCCGTAACCAACGTATTATCTTGTATAACTTTCCCATTACATTTCAATCCCTTCTCTTACCAATCACTTTCTGTTCACAGATGTGAAATGTTAAAGGACTGTCTTTTGGTTAATCGCATGTGTCGAATCACCATCCATACTCTCGCTTTAGCCACTTCTGTTTCTAAAACCTTAAAGAATTCTTCAGTAGGAACATCTGACATATAATCAAACTATCATTGTCTGATGTAAAGGACTCAACTACTATGGGTCCAGTGTGCTTTAAAAGTAGTCATACAAAATTCTAGCATCAAAACCTTTGACAACTCAAATTACTTGTAAAGCTGATAAACACCGGCTTGTCCCAACATAACTTTCTGTTATCATCATCAAAATGCCAACCAGGCAGTCGTTAAATCATCTCAAGTCTTGATAGGTTAGGTTTAGAGACCAGCTTAATAGCTTGTTTTCTTTTGTAACTAATCTAACATCTTTATCGCTTGTGTGGGAACTCCCTTGATTTTTACCAAAACAATTATTGATCAATAACATTAAACAGTCATATAATCTTGAAGTATCATGCTGCTAGTCCTAAGAACCGTATACTTATATCATGATTAAGGCCTCAACAGAAAGGCATCAAGTTCAAAAGCCATATTTCTGTGAACATAGCTAGTTATCGATAATAATATGAGCCCGTGCCTTAGGATAAAATAGTCGGCAGTCTTGTAATGACACACATCATTAAGTCTTGTGTCGAAAGAATTAGGCACAAGTTTAGGAGGTTCTGTGGGGAGTCAACTTAAAGCTTTCTGCTTGCTAGGATGGGGTTAAACGTTGTGATATCGTGTAATTCTTTAGGATATTCTAAGACATAAACTTCAAGAAAAAACCATGCTGTCGATCTGACAACGTCAAACTGCCCAACCACTTTAAAACCCCTTGAATATCATTTGTCACCATTGCCCAGTGAACATCCTGAAGTTAACGTAATGGAAATATGCTACACAATGGCCCACCCATGGACAAATTATTGGGGTGGTGGGGGCCGTCAAAGTACATTATAAGTTGGGATGGTTTGGTGGTGTCATAGTCTACTAATACTTGTTGTTGGGCTTTGCAGTAAGGATGTTGGAGGCCATGCAAATACACTCCCCTTGAGGCTGTCTTCGATCATCTGTGAGTGTGGGTAGATCGGAACTTAAGTCAATCTTGATGTTTTGTAGACTTCAAAGAATGCGTTCCCAGGAAGGCCCGGAGCAGAGACTTAACTGGATGAATCTAGAACCGTATGTGTTTCATGCAAGTAGCTCAGTAATTCTGAAACACAAACTGCCAATAAACACACTTCAGCCACAATATTGATCGTGACATCGCCATTGTTTGGCAGTGAAAATTCTGTCCAGGCATTCTGTGCTATGTCAAATTCAGAGACTGTTATAATCTTTGCCTCAAAGACTAGAAAAGAAATCTCCTTTAGGGAAGTGAGTCCTTCGTCAAAAAACCTTTCCCACGATTCATGAATTCATAAGGATAACCCCGTTTACCGCACTAAATGATTGGGTCAAAATATTGTTTAGTTATTGGAAAAGTTTGCAGACGATCCTGCTAACTTATCTAAACTCCCCATCAGATGGTTGGTGCCTAGTCATAACAGGTATAAACAGTCCCCAATAGTAAAATTCGATGTACTTTTTCTGAAGCCATGTGCAATGCCGGTAACCCTCTATATTCATAAGTCACTTGCTATGTCATGAATGAAATTGTGAATCGTAGCCTCGTATGTTATGAACAGAAGATAGGCAGTTTGCCCATTTTGGGGGTCCACCTTAATTTTGAATTGATTACACTTGCTGGCGTGCTGCCCCTCTAAGAATTGCCAGCAATGTGATCGCTGGGAGTCCCTACTTACTAAACTTGACTGCGTCTTACTGATAGATGTCGCTCTTTGCCGAAAATTCCAGCAGTGAGTGGCTGATTCCAAATAACTAAAAAAAAAAATAACAAAAAAAAAGACGGGTGTCTTGGTCTCAGGAGTCATCAACAATGTTCAGAAAGATTTATGTCGAATTGAGAATTGTGTAGATTACGGAAGTTGTTGTCTATGTGTTGTAAAAAAATCGGATCAGCAGCATTGGGCCTCTGTAAATCTCATGATAGGTTTGTGGCGCCGTCTGAACCTAAACAATAATAAACGCCTAAGAACAGCTCAGATGGAGTGTATTAATAAGGTGATGTTTATTTGTTCTTGTTGAGGGCCGAAGAACAGCGGCAATATTGATTTAAAGTCAGCATAAACCACGTTTGGTCTCATTTAGCATTTTGCGTACATTCTTAAACACTAAATTAAGACCCATGAGGGGGCGTAAGAAGTTCGGTTTTCAACATCTCAAACACTTTTACAATGTTTCTTATGACTGGCAGCTGCTTCTATAGTAGGGTCAATCTGACCAGAGACACCTTCAACAAAGCCTTTGTTAAAAGATTGTCTTTTGTAGTGATAAGCCATAAGTCCCCCTGCTTACTTGTTCTGAATATACAAGTTGGGCTCCTTTTGCCAATCTGAAAACAGTATCAATACTACGTGTTTAGTATAAGTTTTTATCGCCAAAAGTATAGCGTTGTTAGAAATCCTTAAGGGACTAGGATAATCAACTACAGACCAAGTGTATAGCGTTACATTGAATTTAGGTTTAGTTTTGTCGTCTTCAAACAGAGATATTCATTCAAAACTTACTGTGAAGGTTAATTTAATCAAAAGTTCCAGCTCTTGTTTGTGTGCTTCATCATTGGAGTACTCTGTTTGCATGAATTTTTAACGATGATGTAAATGCTGCTAAAACCCACCCATAAAACACTCAGTCAGAATAAAGTAATATTTAATGACTGCTCGTATTTAAAAACTAACTCTCTTGGAAAGGCCGTGTAAGAGAATTTCATACAATAGGATGAGAACTCTTGTTTGTCTCAATCTAATTTTGAAGGACTGTTCCAACAGACCAGCCAGAACCTGCGCAATTTTGCTTCTCACTAGCAATGGTTTAAACTTGGAAACTCATGTAATCACCCATTCATAATTAAGGACGCAATCTAGCTAATAACTTCATTTCTGTGATTTAGTTGAAAACCCAAACTTGCATGATACCTATCCGTCAGGCGATATAACATAAATCAGAACGGCCCACAACACTTTTACTGGCTGCTCGCATTAAGATACTCTGTAGAATTTAGAGATAGCATGAGACACGCTTTCCTTAACGTTTGTAGGTTTAATAATATTCATGTCTACTTCAGCTAAACGTAATGCTTAATGAATGTCACTATCAAGATAATTCTCCATCGTATATAGTTTTATCGGCAACCTAGGGTACTCCGTTTTTTGGTATTTCATTTTTAAAGCCACAAAAAATACGTAAAATAAAAAATAAATGTAAATAAAAGTAAGTAAAACCCGCTTTTATTCATCACCCAAGTGTTGCAACACTTCAAAACACTTTAACCTTACAGATAACACCTGCTAATATCCTAGCTTTTTCTGCATCACTACAGTCCAATGTTCATTCACTTTGATTGCTTCGTTAAATAGTTTCACTATGATCTTTTATATATGTGATTACATCATTCTCAAAACCAAATTCACTCACATCCATGTTTTAATACTTTCATTTTTTTTCGTCAAATAGTTCATTACAATCTTTAAATAAATCAGATTCACTGAGTTCGACAGCCATATTTTTAAATCTAAATATTTAATAAATAAAAAAAAATTATGTAAATTCAGCTGTGTCATATTATTACACATAGTTCTTTTTTCTAATCTTAAAACCTGCCAAGGTTTAAAGGAAACATTGCACCTTCCAGGATCAGTAGAAACAGTCCAGATATAGGCATCATTACATTAGCCATATTATCTAGTTAAACTGGCAAACCACTTATAACTGGTTGGGGCCAATAACTGGTATTTTTCTGATTGAGTGCTTTATGCTTTCTCGTATATTTATGCGCTCAAAAAGATCAGTAATTACTTCTTTCAAACCATGCTCTTTAACTTATCTTAATCAGCCCTCCCTCTTCCAATCCAACTCGTAAGTAATAATAATAAGCTACTTATCAACTTCGGGCCTTGACATTTTAAACCAGATTAAAAGCCAACACTTAAAAAAATAAGTCAATCATTTCCTCTTGTTTTGCACAAGAGATCAAATAATTTATATGAGTATTCTGCCCGTGCCGTGATTGTGCGGGGGAGTGGTGTGTGCAATGTTTGGTTGGGGGATTGAGTTATGTGGGTGGGGTGGGAGGGGTAGTGTATGGGTGGTGGGCAGGGCGTGTGGGGGTGGAGGTTGTGTGTGGGGTGAGGGGGTGAGTAATGGGTGGGGGGTGGTGTGTGTGCAGGGAGTTACCGTCCCTTAGCATTATTTTTTTAGCCCGTCTAGGGCCTTTCTAGGTCGGATGCAAAATTACCGAAGGGCGACACAGTTCTGGTGTATATTAGCCCTGCTTGAGGTCCTTTCAAGGACGAGGCAAAATTTACCGAAGGGCGAGACAGTTCTGGTGTATTTTTTAGCCTTTAGGCGGGAGTCCTGCTTCCTTCCCCTCGGCTAGTATGATTTGTGTTCACAGCAGCTAGCCAGAAGCCGCGTTTAACCTCTTAAAGCACTCTGCCTAGAAACTCCGCGAAAGACCACGACACAATGCATATTTTTTTTAAATGTATCTTGTCCTTTTCACTCATAACAAGCGTGTAATGTGCAATACCAAGCATTGTGAAGGCTTGGCGAAAGGTAGAAAAAACAAATGAAAATTCCATAACTTTTCTACACAACGTGGGTATCAACCAGAATTCAGTTTCAAATAATTCTCCCAGGACCGCTTTTTGGGTTCTAAATTTTTTTAAAACAGTTTTTGTGCTTTCAAGTCCATGGCCTAAAAGCAAATATTGTTGAAGAGTATTTAACGATTCCATCTTAGATCTCAAAACTTGGCATTCAGTAAAACAGGCGAAATTTCCGTTATGTTTTTCAGAGGGGGGGGGGGGGGGGGGGGGGGGGGGGGGGGGGGGGGGAAGGGGGGGGGGGGGGGGTCGATAAAAGAAGGTTGATTTATATTAAAGATAGGAATAAAATGTAGAAGGTGAGATAGGAAAAGAAGGATCCGCATACCCACCCCTCAGCCCCTGACCACTGGAACCCTAAGCCGTGTCATACATTAGCCCACGGTTTGAGTGTGTCCGGGGTAGTGGATGGCATACTATGAAGGCCGGGGGCCCTCCTCCGAAGAACTTCACGGGGGGAGTGTGGGTAGCGGGAAAAGAGATTGCACTTGTTGAGTAGGAGAGTGTAGGGAAGGATGGGCTCCGCGTGGGGGGCGGGGGGGGATTCTCCTCGTGCCGGACGTTCTAGGGGACATATGAGGTATAGCCTCATCCCACCGCGACCGAAAGTCGCGGGTGTTGAGCGAGACCGAGCCGGTTCGGTTATCCAGGCCCTGAAATAGTGTTACAAACGCTGCACGAACAAGGGGACCCAAGAAAGGAGTCACCGAGATGGTGCCGTGCCGAGCCACGCGGCTTCCCGGGGCGAGGCATAAACCTGGGGGGGGTGGGAAAGGGTTGGGGTTCGAGGAAGGGCAATCGTCCCTAGCCCGCGGCAAGCCAAATCCTACACAAGTATCGCTGCCGCAGCGGCCTCAGTAGGGGCCGACTGTAGGAATCCCGGGGACAGTGGGGGGATGGGGGAGGCGGATGCTCCGATAAAGATAGGTACGGGGCTGGATGCCTATCACGGCTCCCCAGGTCTGCCGCCCGGCGGGGGGTGGTGGGGGGGGGGGTTCCTGCCCAATCCGGGTTGGTCGTGGGGGTGGGGGGTTCGGTGTGGAGCGTACTGCTCGGGCGGCGCGCCGGGTCATCCTCCATCCTTGCTCAGCATTGGGGGTCCCGGGTTGGGTGATACGTAAACAAGTACCACCATACGTTGGGCTGGTTTCCTGGATTCCGAATCTAGGGGGCGGTCGTGTCCTTGCTCACGTACCAGGAAACGCTCTGGGATCCCAGCGTGGGGAATAATCTGGGTCGCGGGTTGGCGGGGTCGCCGGGGGATGGCTGCGGGAGGGGGGGCCCGCACAGAATCACGGCCCGCCCCAATACGGTCGGGTCGCCCCCAACACCCGCCCCCAACCTCTCTCAACTAATACTCTGACCCTCCACAACAGGACTCACCGTACCCAATAGTCTCCAGTCTAAATGCTACAGTCCCCTTGTTACCAAATGTCTCATATCCTACACAGTCGCTATCGCCACAATAACGCCGTGCACATAGCATACTGTGCAGACTAGATACACCAAATACCAGAGAAACACTTGGTCCCACAGCGCGTTACAATATCACAGGCGCCTGATTATATTTTCTGCAAATGTGAAAAAACTTCAGCCCTGCGTGAGTTATGAGTCAAAATATCACAGAACATAGCTGCATGCCTGCCATAATACAATAAAAAATATGTCGAAGTATATTTTTTTTTATCTATAAATGTTTCAAACGAAAGTCAAATTTCCATTCAGTGTGATTGTGTGTGTGTGTGTGTAGAGTGTTGTGTGTGTGGTGTGTGTGTGTGTGTGATGTGTGTTCGTGCGATATGGTTGAACTGGGCGCGCGCCAATGAGTGTGTGTTGTGTGTGTGTGGTGTGTAGTGTTTGAGTGTAGTGTGGTGTGTGTGTGTTGTGTGTTGTTTGTCCTGTTGAAATGTGATGTTTTTATCAATATCGTAGGCCTAGACATTACATCACAACGAAAGTAGGGGAACATTGAGTAAGTTAGAACCCCCAAGAAATGCAGCCCTACCTCCTTCACTAATTTCACTTCCCTCAAGGTCATTATATTTGAAAATCTTACCATAATAAGCTTCATATAGTACAGCCATCAAAAGGCTATCTTATTTCAAACAGTTTCATACAAAATAAGATAATAAAATTCATATAAAGTAAAAGGGAAGCCCACTTTAGACATCAATGTATCGGTTTACATGGACCAGGGTGTGGTCAATATTGGGTCCACGGCCTATATTAAACCGACACGCATTGAGTGATAAACCCACACCAATATTGTTTGTCTGTGTGGCCATACTAAAGATGTTTGAGCATGTTTTGATAATCCAATTACAAGACACCTACATTCTCAACACATTCAAAAACAAAACTCAAAAGTAAATGAGTTATCCTTATTTGTCATAACAGAAACGACAAACATAATAGAGGTACTAAAAGCTAATACAAGACCAAATCGCAGAACCCGATACTTTCAGTTAGTTCTTAGCTTTTAAATGCATTGCTTCAAGGGCACGATAAAATCAGTTAATTAATCACGCGAGGTCCAAATGTAACCCCAAATTAGTCAACAAGTAACCCGCAAGTAATCAGACGCCATAATGCAGAGCTTCAGGCATCGTTTGGCTTTGTTATTACCTTCAGTCCCTTATAAATAAAGTGCATTCCAAGCTCCAAGGAACGCCTGAATTGAAAATCAGTTAACATATTATTGGTAGGAAAGGATATACCATTCTTTTCATAAAAGCTTTGATCTAGTATTACTGAAACAAACAACGCAGAACAAAAATGCAGAACGTGACCGTCAAAATGGGTTTAATTATAAATTGCCCTTTCATTAACGGCGCGATTCGTTTTAAATGCACCTAAGCCTAAATATAAACAATTATACAAAATGTGAAACATAACACAAATTATATAAGTATCTTTTGTTTTGATGCTTCTTTGAAAGAAGAACCAAACTGAATAAAATTTCGAAACCAAAACGAAACATTCAAGAGACACCGTCAATATTTGGATCTGTATCTTCTAAATATGTGGGATGCCTCATACTGCATGCATGCATGCATGCTCACGCACGACACGCACGCACGCACGCCACGCACGCAGCGCACGCACACACTCACACACACACACACACACACACACACAACACACACACACACACACACACACACAACAACACACACAGGCACACACATACATATCACACACATCATGCTCTAACAATAATTACGTTCACTGAGAAAAAACAACCGCTTATCAACTTCTAATGAACTGGTTATAAACTGAATCACAGCCAAGTGCAGTAATTGAGCTACTGGCGCCAACTTATCCCCATCAGGGGGAGTTCATCTTATCCATTTTAAACCAAGGTCATTAAAAATCCTCTACCAAGGACAGCCCATCAAAATATACTCTGATGGGGTTATTTGTTTCCAAGGGCGTTTATAATAT
>JAFLJL010015415.1:25000-38775 GCA_018398815.1 Conus ventricosus
ACACACACCGGCACCACACACAAGCACACACACACCACACCCACACCACACCACACCACACAACACACTGTCAGCTGCTCTATCCACATACACGTCACACTTTCTTAGCATGTCCCGAGAGGAGAGATAGAGAGAGAGATGAGAGAGAGAGAGAGAGAGAGAGAGAGAGAGAGAGAGAGAGAGAGAGAGAGCGATGAGAGAGAGAGAGAGAGGAGAAAAGGGGGGGGATGGTGTCGGGAAATGGCGAGATGACCACCTGAAAAAACCCAGACAGTTTGATGGACAGAATGAACTAAAAAGAGTCAAATCAGATCGATTAAGTGGGCGATACATAGATAGAAATGAGCGAGAAAAACAAATTATAGACAGAAAGACAATGGTCAACTGATAAGTATAACCAGGAGAGAGGGAGGTGTGGGGGCAGAGTTTGGGGCATGAGACCGAACATGTCTTCGACGTCGTATTTTTACGGAAATACTGTCTCTAGACGACAACTTTTCTTACGGCAGCCAATTTTTTACATGAAAGCTGTCGCTGCGACATTGATTTATTTTTAGGCAGCGGACACACGAAATTATGGACATATCTCGTGAAATACCTGTCCGCGCTAAACCAATTTTTATGAAAAATGTCCGCTCAGCGATAATTTTTTGCCAAATAATGACCCAGCCTGCAGAATTTCCCTGTAAATACTGTCGGCTTTCGACAACGATATTATGAGCGACAGTATATAAACGACACCGTCAAGGTCAGCGTTCGGGATCTCAGCCCACCCACGAGATGCTTAATAATGCCGTATTAGCTGCAGGTCCTATCCAGTGAGCAGAGTCGTGCAACACAGTTGCTGAGGTGACCAATATTGATGGACCCTCTGGAATGGGCCATGTATAGAATGTAAAAATGTTTTGTTCAACGACACCAAATCTTATTTGCACTTTAAGCCCCCATTATCATTAACGCTTAATGGTCGAATTTTTTTGGAGGTTTTTATGCGTGTTCATTTTGATTGTAAAACCAGTAGTTAATTTTGGCCAAAAGTGACATGAGAAGCCGAGATTTGTTTGTGAAAAGGGGGTTTTCGTGCAAAATAAGATGGGGGTTCCCTTGAACATAAGTGATATTTAACATTCACTCTTTGAAGGGTGAAAGGAAAAGGAACGCTTCCACTGGCAGTAAACAGAGTCGGTCCATAGTCATGCTAACAAGATTGAATACGACGCATGACACTAACTAAACCGACGAGGCCATCTTTCTGAAAACACAAACAACCCAAGTCCTCAATACTCCCCTGGACACCACCTCAATTATTTCCAGTGGACACTCACCTCAAGATTCCAGTGGACACTCACCACAAGACTTCCAGGTTGGAACACTTACCACAATTTACTGTCCAGTGGACACTCAAATCAAGTATTCCCGTGTACACTCCCTCAAGTCACTCCATTGTACACGTCACAACACGCAGTGAAAGGAACTTTATATAATCAATTTCTCACCTGCCCACCCGCCTGTTTTGCACAGTCCCACAGCGCCAACTCGCATGGTGCGAAACCTGTCTCTAAAAATTGCATTGACTTCATCCTGGCCCAGTAGGGCGCAAGTAGTCACACGCCTGCTATTCTTCACTCTAACGCTTTAATTCAATTGATAGTTTCAGTTTATCTGTTCATCGAGGTGCCACGAGAGAAAAGTTTCTACTTCCTGTTGGTGTAACCACATGCAGACTATCCATTACATGCTTCAACCCACATCTGCTAGTTTAGAGACCCACAATGCGCCATGAGTTATTAAAGCAGAATGGATAAACGATTTTAATGGTCCTACTACGAAGAATTTTAAAGAAGACCTCTCATTGCTGGAGTTAGCTATGTCAGAACTAGTCCCACACGCTGGGTCATAGCCTTTGGCACCATTTGTATGTGCTACGTTATCATTACTGTATGTGTCTGTAGATGATAGTTCATGGTAAGTGCAAAGGCTTAGTGTATGTGTGTGTGTGTGTAGTGTGTGTTTTTTCAGTGAATGCGGTTTCATGTGATGGTGTGTGTGCGCGCGCAAGTGCTGTTCTCCAAACGCGCGGCGCGCGCTCGGCGCGATTTTGTGGAGATGTGTTGTTGTGGTTTGTGTGTAGTGTGTGTGTGTGTTTGGTGTGTGGAGGGGTGGGGGGGATGGTGGCTTGTTTGAGGCATTTATTAACTGGCTTCGCGCATCTGGTGTGTACAAATTGTGTATATGAGAGTGCCTGCCGTGTGTATACGCATGTGATAAACACCCACTGCACGCACTCACGCACCGTGCGCGCGCGCACGCGCGGTGTTGTGTGTGGTGGTTTTTGTGTGGATTTTGTGTATGTAGTGTGTGAGGTGTGTAGTGTGTGTGTGTGAATGTTTTGTGTCCTGTGCGTGCGTGTGTGATGAGTGTGTGTGTGTACACGCTAGCGTACCATTGATTATTTGTAGGAAACGTATGTACAGATATATATAGTATAATCATAACAACAATAAACAACAACGACAGCAACAACACCAACACATACACAAATTACACACGGCACACACCCACACTGTGCTGCTATGCATGCAAATATGCACGCACCGAGCACCCCCCCCCCCCCACCCACACCCCACACACACACACACACCCACAAGTATACCAGTGGACACACCCCCAAGTACTCTCCATTGTACATTGGCTCGACTCGTCCGTGGGCGGGACTGTCTGTAAATAGTTTTAACTTTACCTACGCATCCTGGATTCGCACAGATGTCCGCAAAGCCCTACTCCGCAGGGACCGGCCTGACTATAAATAGCATTCACTTCATCCTGGCTTGCATATGCACATTAAAGTATTCACACTTCCATTCTTCTCGCTTGTCACTCGCGGTGAATGAAGATATCGATTATTGCCACCGTTCCTAGTCGCTTAAGTGACAGGGGACAGTTTACAGTGTCATCTCGGTTTCATCAAGGTGCCGAGCCGGAGCAAGTGTCCGCATTCAATTTCTACTTTCACCTGATGTCACCCCGCATGATTCCATCACGCTTCAGCACATCTGCTTGGTATAGATACCCCACTCGCCATGATATTAATTAAAGCTGATGTATAAATGACTTAATGGGCCTACGACGGGACGAGAAGAATTTAAAGGAGAGAGTCTCATTGACTGAGTTAGCACATGTCTGAACTATCCAACACGCTGGTCAGACCTTGGGTACCTACGTACCATTGTCTGTGCCGACAATCATCACACTGTATGTGTATGTAGTGATGTAACACGTATAGCCATAGGTCGTGTGTGTGTGTTTGGTGTGTGTGTGTAGTGTTGTGTGTGATTAATTTGAGTTGTGTGTGTGTGTGTGTGTGTTGTGTTCGTGCGTGTGTGTGTGCCCCGTGAGCGCATTTTGTGTTTTGTGTTGTGTGTAGAGTGTGTGTATGGTGTGTGTTGCTTGGAGCGTTGTGCGTGTTTTCCAGTCATGCAGTGCGTGTATGCGCGCGCGCGCGTGTTGTAGTGTTGTGTGTTGTGTGTGTTTGCTGAGTGTTGATGTGTGTGTGTAGTGAGGTGTGTGTGGTGGTGTGTGCGCGCGCGCGCGCGCACGAGCGTGCGTGATGTTGTGGGGAAGGGGGTTGGTGGCTTGTGAGAGCATGTACCTGGATCACGCATCTCTGTATCAAATGTGTTAATTGTGATTCTGCCTTGTGTATGCCCAGGAGTTACACAGTTTTGTGTTAGTGCGAGATGTGTGCGCGCGCGCACGCTAATGTATGGCATGTAGTATGTGTGTGTGTGTGTGTGTGTGTGTGTGTGTGTGTGTGAGTGTGATGTGTGGTTTGAGTTTGTGTGTGTAGTTCCCGTGTGTGGTGTGTGAGAGGCGGTGTGTGTGTTTGGGTATGTGTTTGTGTGTGTTGTGTGTGTGTGTTGTGTGGTGTGTGGGGTGAGTGTATGTGTGTGTGTGATTTTAGTGGTGTGTCGCGCTCGCACCCTATTGATTATTATAAGATACCGATGTTCAGAATAATTGATATAGTTATTAAGAATAGAACGAACAAAAACAAAACAATGACAGCCAGCGACACCAACAACGCTAACAGCATAATACAAACAGACGATCCGCACGCACACAGACGCACACAAACACCACACACACACCACACACACACCCCCAACACACACACTCACACACACACACACACACACACACACACACACACACACACATCAATGGACTCTACACACTTGCATCGCTTCATTGGTGCACACTTACCAGGCCATGTACTATTACAGTAACAACAGGGAGCTATAGATATAAAGTGGAGAAATCATTTACTACAGATATAAAATGGAGAAGTCACTGACTACAGATATAAAATGGAGAAGTCATTGACTATAGATATGAAATAGAGAGATGTATGTCCTCGAGGGAGATGAATAATGGTAGCTACCAACTAACAGAAGGCTAATACTTATCAAACATAATGTTGTTGTCATGTCCTCGATGGAGATTAATAATGGTGGCTACCAATTAACAGAGGGTCAATACTTATCAAACACAATGTTGTTGTTATGTCCTCGATGGAGATTAATTATGGTAGCTACCAATTAACAGAGGGTTAATACTTATCAAACATAATATGGTTTTTGTACTCCCAGTTCTTATAGAACAGGGAGTACTTTAAAATGGGAACGAAGAAATGCTGTCTGTGTGTCTGCCTGTCTGTCTGTCTGTCTGTCTGTCCGTCCGTCCGTCCGTTGTCAAAATGGGTTCCACTCGCTCCAGACAAAACTACTGGGCCGATCTTTCTGAAAATTTGTAAGTATGTTCATTATGGGTCACGGATGATCCCGATGTTTTATCTTACCGTTATATCCGTTAATAACGGCTAGAACGGCCCATAACGGTTTTTCTTCTTTATGGAATATCTCAGAAAGTACATAGTCAATCTTTCTGAAAATTTGTAAATATGTTCATCATAGGTAATGGATGATGGCTGATGTTTACCGTTATATCCATTACTAACGGCTATAACGGCCCAAAACGGTTTTTCCTCTTTATGGAATATTTCAGAAAGTACTTGGCCGATTTCCTGAGAATTTGAAGGTATGTTCATCATGGGTCACGATGATTACCGATGTTTTATTTATCCGTTATATCCGTTACTTATGGCTATAACGGCCCATAACGGTTTTTCTTCTTTATGGAATATCTCAGAAAGTACTTGGCTAATCTTTCTCACAATTTGTAGGTATATTCAGTGTGGGTCACGGATGATGCCCGATGTTTATTTTACCGTTTTATCCGTTACTAATGGCTATAACGGCCCATGAAGTTTTTCTTCTTTATGGAATATCTCAGAAAGTACTTGGCCGATCTTTCTGAAAATTTGTAGGTATGTTCATTATGGGTCACAGATGATGGCAGCATTCAAAAACTTGCAGACAACCATCAATCATAAATTTCCCTGTAAACATAGAGTTTTATGTCTGTAGTTTTTTTTAGTATATAGTAATCATGTTATTCCAGTATTGTGTTACATGCGACACCTTAACCAGATCCACCTTTAGAATGGGAAAATATTTGTAGGGCGAGTCAGATCCAACAGGCCTGTCAGCTAGTCTTTGACTAGAATGTAACGTCACCCTTACCCATGACCGTTTTTCTTCTTTATGGGATATCTCAGAAAGTACTTGGCCGATCTTTCTGAAAATTTGTAGGTATGTTCATTATGGGTCACAGATGATGGCCGGTGTTACCGTTATGTCCGTTACTAACGGCTATAACGACCGAAAACGGGTTTTCCTCTTTATAGAATATCTCACGCGTATTCAAGATAAACTGGGAGTACGTTTATATGCTTTGCATCTTGGTTTTGTTAACATTGACAAGTTATCCACGACCTTCGAGCCCGATCAGAACAGTGTGATGCTGAAATTTGTCAGTGTTATATGCTTTCTCCAAATGTCATGACTTGATGGGTTTGAGAGGTGTTTAACATGTTTTATAACCTTGTATGACCTTTATGTTCATTGTCAATATTGATCACAGGATTTTTTTCTTCATGTGTGCCCACAGGATTTTTTCTTCATGTGTGTTCACAGGATTTTTTTTCTTCATGTGTGCCTACAAGATTTTTTTCTTCATGTGTGCCCACAGGATTTTTTTTTCTTCATGTGTGCCCACAGGATTTTTTTCTTCATGTGTGCCCACATGAATTTTTTTTATGTGTGCCCACAGGATTTTTTTTCTTCATGTGTGCCCACAGGATTTTTTCTTCATGTGTGCCCACAGGATTTTTTTCTTCATGTGTGCCCACAGGAATTTTTTTATGTGTGCCTACAGGATTTTTTCTCCATGTGTGCCCACAGGAATTTTTTTTATGTGTGCCTACAGGATTTTTTTCTCCATGTGTGCCCACAGGATTTTTTTCTTTATGTGTGCCCATTAAAAAGAATTACAGTTTGTGAATAAGCGGATAAGGAAACACGTCACAGCAAAATATCGCAGAACATGTCTTGTTTCTTTCTTTCTTTCTTGATTCTGACGTTCACTGCACACGCATTTTGCAACATAGTTCCAGACAAAATGAATCCTTTGTAATAATTTTGAGAATGGACCGTTCCATGATTCAACATAAGAGCCACAGGCAAAAAAAGTCGTGGAGGTTTCTGCCTGATGTCACAGCGAGTTTGAGCGTCATGGAGGAGTATGCCAATCGGTGGAACACTTAGTAGTCCATTTTCATTCAATTCCGATGAATTCTTCTTTGCATTAAAACGTTTCCAAAAGAGCTATCGTGGAATTTGACGAACACTTAAGAAAACACCGACGGCTGCCAAGGCTCGGGGAGACACTCAATTATTAATGAATACTTAGTTTATTTAGGTTGAAAAGAAAGTAACTGCAGATGGTGACTGAAGACAGGAAGCCAACATGAGGGTATCATGCTGCCAACTAAAGAGAGCGAACACGTAATGGATTTAGAACAAGGAAGTTACAAATTTAGAGCAAGCAATAAAAGTTACAAAAAAGAGCAAATAAGCGCCCTTGCGCTGTATGTTCAGAACTCTCGTGGGCGAGTATCCCTTCCCGGAGGGCGCCTCAGTGTCCGTGCAGCCACAGTTCCCACGAACCTTCCACTACCGACCACCTCGAGGAGAATCACCAAGGGGAGATCATCGACACTGACGTCACCAAGAACGCAGGGCATGAAGTTGCCACAGACTTTGTGATTCTTTTCGTGCGCTGATCGATTGGGATGATGATGAGGACGATTATGCTGTGCTGTTCTATTCCTATCAGAGGCTACATGACATGATCATGGCCAAAGGCTACATGCCACAGCCGAACTCTGCTCTTACCTCCATAACGTATCCGGGCGTCAAGCAGGCCCGAGAGATACAGACACCTGAACTGTTTGCAAGGAAATTGGAGCAACACTCTCATAGGCACGTCCATGAAGTGGCTGAAATTGGATGGCATGGTTCCAGACTCGCTATTTGCTACGGGTCGAGGCGGACAGCGCCAAAAAATCCCACAAATGAAAGGTTCTGACTGGAATCAAACCCACGACCTTCCCCGTCCGCAATCCGTGACACTAACCACTGTGTCACAGTAGCTGCTTTATGTATGTTGTTTATTTTAAATTTCTTTTGTTGCCTTCATACAGACAAAATCATACAGCAACATTAAGAATCAGGGAACAGGTATAGAGCAAGATAGATAGATATATTGATAGGTAGATGAATAAATAAATAAATAAATGGATAAATAAACAGAAAAGAGGATAATTATGTAAGCTGGTCTATTCTTTGCTGAGGGAGAAGCGGAGTCGGTCGACGGTTCTCCAGGCTCTTCAGCCAATTCAGGAAAGCTTCGCTGATGTTAGGATTAGATTCCTTAGGGTCTCCAAGTGTGCTAGCTTCAGTACCAACTAAAGACGGTAACCCCAGTGAGATGTTGAAGTAGGAAGAGAGTTTAGTTGTTGTTTTAGTGTGTGTGTGTGTGTGTGTGTGTGTGTGTGTTTTTGTTGTTGTTTTTTTTTGGGGGGGTGGGGGGGAATTCGCCTATCCAGGTGGACAGTGACAAGTGACTCTGAAACTGGCGGTCTTGGAAGAGGCAAGCGTCTCACCTCCACCAACGGCTGCTCACAAGGTTCTCTGGTGGACTTGGGGAGTGTGTCATTTGGGGCTGGGTATCGACGTTTCGGTTCAGTGACCGTCAGCCTGCAAGTGGCTCTTCGGAAGCACTCAGGCATATTCAGCAAGGCTTCAACCCGCGTATCCAGCAAAAGGCTTCAACCTGCGTATCCAGCAAAAGGCTTCAATTTGCGTATCCAGCAAGGCTTCAACTTACGTATCCAGCAAGGCTTCAACCTGCGTATCCAGCAAGGCTTCAACCTGCGTACCCAGCAAGGCTTCAACTTGCGTATCCAGCAAGGCTTCAACTTGCGTATCCAGCAAGGCTTCAACTTACGTATCCAGCAAGGCTTCAACTTGCGTATCCAGCAACGCTTCAACCTGCGTATCCAGCAAGGCTTCAACTTGCGTATCCAGAAAGGCTCTAAACCATAAGGTGGTTTGCACCACGTGGACCTTGGGTCGTATACCTGCAAATCCCTGAAGTATTTGGTCCTGGCTCGTGAAGAGGTCGGGGTTTAGTTACAATGGGTAGTGTAAGGGAATCAAATGTGAGTTAGAATTAGATGTGACGCATTGACAGCACGGTCCTCAACTCTTTGTTGCGCATGTGTAAGGAGGCACAAGTGATTCCATGGGTTGAACCAAACTGTTTCGGAGACTCACTGGCTGCATTTTCAATGCTGTTGTTGTTGTTCTTGTTGCGTGGTTGTATGTGTGTGAGTGTGTGTGTGTGTGTGTGTGTGTGTGTGTGTGTGTGTGTGTGTGTGTGTGTGTGTGTGTGTGTGTGTGTGTGTGTGTATGCTTGCAACCTTTTGCGTGCGTGCCTCTGAGTGTGTGTGTGCGTGCGTGCGTGCGTGCGCGCGTGCGTGCGCGCGCGCGCGCGTGCGTGCGTGCGTGCGTGCGTGTGTGTGTGTGTGTATGTGTGTGTGTGTGTGTGTGTGTGTGTGTGTGTGTGTGTGTGTGTGTGTGTGTGTGATTCCACTGGATGAACCTGTATGATTTCGTTTCTCATTGTTTGAGAAACGGTTGAGAGACGCTCGGAAAAGCAATAAAAGTGTGACTCACTTGGGGAGGGTGGAATCGTCCCCTCTCGCTGACGGCTCGCAGCAATCCAGCGTGGTCAAGACAACAACAACAGGAAGACGCTACGTTGCCAAGAGGTCTACTGCAGCCTTGTGAATCCATGGCAAACCGGAGTCCAGCAGTAGAGAATTGTCTCCTGTGTGGAGAACGAAGGACAGCAAGACGTGTCAGCCCGTTGAGGCCTAGGCAGGGAGCTGCCAGACAACGGTGGGGTGTTTGCAGCAAGAGAAGACCTGTGGGAGAGGCCGTCAGGAGCCCTTTCTGTGGAGAGGGCGAAGAGCAACGGGGTCCAGGAGATTCACTTTGAGGGCAGAAGAATGACAGCTGCACTGTTGGTATCCCCCCAACCGGGATTCAGCCAATCGGGCGGACACGAAAAGTGTGTCAGCTTCGGGTAGGTCAACGTGACCGTAGTGGTATTGACTGATGATGGGGACGGAAGGGAGGTCAACGTGACCGTAGTGGTATTGACTGACGATGGGGACGGAAGGGAGGTCAACGTGACCGTAGTGGTATTGACTGACGATGGGGACGGAAGGGAGGTCAACGTGACCGTAGTGGTATTGACTGACGATGGGGACGGAAGGGAGGTCAACGTGACCGTAGTGGTATTGACTGACGATGGGGACGGAAGGGAGGTCAACGTGACCGTAGTGGTATTGACTGACGATGGGGACGGAAGGGAGGTCATGGTGATCGTAGTGGTATTGACTGATGAGGGGGACGGAAGGCAGGTCAACGTGACCGTAGTGGTATTGACTGACGATGGGGACGGAAGGGAGGTCAACGTGACCGTAGTGGTATTGACTGATGAGGGGGACGGAAGGGAGGTCATGGTGACCGTAGTGGTATTGACTGATGATTGGGACGGAAGGCAGGTCAACGTGACCGTAGTGGTATTGACTGACGATGGGGACGGAAGGGAGGTCAACGTGACCGTAGTGGTATTGACTGACGATGGGGACGGAAGGGAGGTCAACGTGACCGTAGTGGTATTGACTGACGATGGGGACGGAAGGGAGGTCAACGTGACCGTAGTGGTATTGACTGATGATGGGGACGGAAGGGGGGTCATGGTGACCGTAGTGGTATTGACTGATGAGGGGACGGAAGGGAGGTCAACGTGACCGTAGTGGTATTGACTGATGAGGGGGACGGAAGGGAGGTCAACGTGACCGTAGTGGTATTGACTGATGATGGGGACGGAAGGGAGGTCATGGTGACCGTAGTGGTATTGACTGATGAGGGGACGGAAGGCAGGTCAACTTGACCGTAGTGGTATTGACTGATGAGGGGGACGGAAGGCAGGTCAGCGTGACCGTAGTGGTATTGACTGATGAGGGGGACGGAAGGGAGGTCATGGTGACCGTAGTGGTATTGACTGATGAGGGGACGGAAGGGAGGTCAACGTGACCGTAGTGGTATTGACTTACGAGGGGACGGAGCAGTTTAATGAACCAAGGGAAACAACTTGCAAATTGTGAATGTTTAGTTCTGTTTTGTGCTCTTATGTGGGTAACTAGATGGAATGTTGCATCGTTGTTTTTCCCTGGATAATTAAGAGTAACTGAGAGAGGGGAGATGTAAACTGTTCGATTATCTGTACGTTGTGTAATTATTGGATTATCTGTGCGCTGTGTACAATTTTATACGACACAGACCAATGTGTTGTGTAGTTACGGCTGGGACTTGGAATCATAATAAATAAACTTTCTTTCTTTTCTTTTTTTTTCTTCTAATGTTGTTGATTTCCCGTCCCCTTTTTTGAGGGCCTGATGTGAGTGACAGAGGGCGCGTGCCTATGCCAGAGCACAATTAGTTTGCGGAGATAGGAGCGCTTCTGTCCATACCCTCATGCATCCCTGCATTAAATATTTTGATAATCACATTTTCATCTTTTGATATTTGAAGCTGTTCATAAGTTTATCTCTGGAAGCAACCGTTTTTAGATATATTGCCTTTTGGAGGTTTCAGGTATGACAAAAGAAGATTGTACTAAAAAATGTTGCCATTATTTCAAATTGTGATGATAACAAATTAATGTGCCTGTGGTGTGTTTCTCATCGTCTCTCTTCATAAATCTCCGTTTCATTCTTTCTTTCTTTCTTTCTTTTTTTTTTCTTAAAATTATTTTTTCTCTTTCCGGGAAGGGGTGGGGGTGGGGGGGGGGGGGGTGTTCTCTTTTTGTATTCTTCATGCGATTTATAAACTTTAAACTGTCAATTGTTTTCATATAAATAATGTAATATTTGTGTTACTGTAGCCGCCAGGTAAATTAGTTGTGTATTGTCATTTTTCAGAGCACACTATAAGCGTTCAGCTTGTTGCTGCTCACTTTGTATTGTGTAAACATTGTACGTACCTGTGATTAAAGATTTGTTTAAACCACATTTTCATCACGAGGGGAAACGGCGGAAGACCCGACATCCAAACTCTGCAACTGGGCAATATTCTTCTCAGAATTTTCCGTCGCCAGAAAAAAAAAAAAAAAAAGCACAGCATGGTCGGCTGCTCAGTTTCTGAAACGAAAACTGAAAGTGCTGACTATCTTCATTATCACCAGCCGCTCGTCAGCGAGACACGGGCGAAAACGTGTCCGGGAAAGGGACGTAACTCATGCAATCAGTAAATTATACATGCTGTAAATCGTAATTGCTTCCCTTTTCGAAGCATCGCCACTGACGACGTTGAAGAAGAACTGATTTTGACCTTTTGACCTTTCTACTTCTCGGCATTTTGTGTGCGTTGAACTTCACATCTTTTTCATTGCCTATGAATAATAATAATAATGATAATAACAATAATAATAATAATAATAATAATAATAATAATAATAATAATAATAATAATAATAATAATAATAATAATGATAATCATTGTTATTATCTTCATCATCATCATCATCATTATTACTATCATCATCATCATCATCATCATCATTATTATTATTATTATTATTATTTAAAGAAGAAACAACTGTGAAAAGGCATAGACAGACACATTGAAATAAATTCAACCACAAAAAAAGGTAAATAGATATGCGTACGCACACGCACACACACACACACACACACACACACACACACACACACACACACACACACACACACACACACAAGCGCGCGCGCGCGCGTGTGTGTGTGTGTGTGCACGCGCGCACACACATGCATTCACTATGAAAACCATCAGCAACACCATAAGCAACACTTGGAGAACCATTAACAGCACTATGAGAATCACTATGAAAATCATCAGCAACACCATAAGCAAACACTTGGAGAACCATTAACAGCTCTGTGAGAATCACTATGGCAACTATCAGCAACACCATGGGAACCACCACAAAACCAGCAGCAACAACAGCAGCAACACAATGACAACCAGCAGCAACACCAGCAGCAACACTAGGAAACCAAAGCAACACCATGATAACCATCAGCAACACTAGGAGAACCATCAGCAACACTAGGAGAACCATCAGCAACACCATGATGACCATCAGCAACATTAGGAGAACCATCAGCAACACTAGGAGAACCATCAGCAACACTATGTGAAACATCAGCAACACCATCAGCGACACTATGTGAAACATCAGCAACACTTTAAGAACCATCAGCAACACTATAAGAACCATCAGCAACACTATGAGAACCATCAGCAACACTATGTGAAACATCAGCAACACTATGTGAAACATCAGCAACACTATAGAACCATCAGCAACATTATGAGAACCATCAGCAACACTTTGAGAACCATCCGCAACACTATGAGAACCATCAGCAACACTATGAGAACCACCAGCAACACTATGAGAACCACCAGCAACACTATGAGAACCATCAGCAACACTTTGAGAACCATCCGCAACACTATGAGAACCACCAGCAACACTCTGAGAACCACCAGCAACACTATGAGAACCACCAGCACACCATGAGAACCATCAGCAACACTTTAAGAACCACCAGCAACACTATGAGAACCATCACAACATTTCAAGAACCACCAGCAACACTTTAAAAAAAAACACCAGCAACACTATGAGAACCATCAGCAACACTATGAGAACCATCAGCAATGCTATGAGAACCATCAGCAACACTATGAGAACCATCCGCAACACTATGAGAACCATCAGCAACACTATGAGAACCACCAGCAACACTATGAGAACCATCAGCAACACTATGAGAACCACCAGCAACACTTTAAGAACCACCAGCAACACTATGAGAACCATCACAACACCATGAGAACCACCAGCAACACTTTAAGAACCACCAGCAACACTATGAGAACCACCAGCAACACTATGAGAACCATCAGCAACACCATGAGAACCATCAGCAACACTTTAAGAACCACCAGCATTACTATGAGAACCATCAGCAACATTTCAAGAACCACCAGCAACACTTTTAAAAAAAACACCAGCAACACTATGAGAACCATCAGCAACACTATGAGAACCATCAGCAACACTTTACGACCCATCAGCAACACTATCAGAACCATCCAAACCATCTGCAACACTTTGAGAACCATCAAAAC
>JAFLJL010015415.1:54910-79910 GCA_018398815.1 Conus ventricosus
TCGTTTAGTGATGCCGCGAAGTTGAGAAGTAAAAAGGTCACATAGTCCACCAATAAGGTCGAAGCGGTTAAATAGCTAATGACGAAAATTTATCAAATATCATTGTCATAATTATTTCTCTTTGTTCGTCGTACACTATTTAGGCCTATTAATAATGAGCAGTCCAAAAGCTGCAACTTGTAATAAGTATACTATAATGCCATGGAACTACTACATATCATTTTTGTTTTGTTTTTTTGTGTTTTGTTTCTTCTTTAAAATAAGATTCAAATCAGAAATTCAGAGATATTTGAGGTAGAAGGAAAGGAGTTTTAAGAGTTGGGTGTAGCATGTAATGAATTAGGATATCCATAATATAAGAATGCGGCTATTATACGATTTTGTGTCTCTCGTTTTCTTCCCATGACTATCCCTATGTCTTCCCATGATTATCCGTATTGACATTCATGATCACATAGCCCTGTTACCCTATTATGTAATTTTATGGGGATAACTATATGATTTGTTCCCTCGGCTTTGACCTCATCTCTGCCCATCCATCTCTGACTATCATACCTCCTTCAACGGGTTTGTGTCCTCGTGTATCTCTGACCTATCATACCTCCTTCAACGGTTTGTGGCCATCCTGTACTGTAAGGGAGTGCATGAGTGAGGAAATGTATGTGTGTGTGTTTGTGTGCGTGTGCGCCAGGCATGCGTATGTACATGCGTGTGTGCGTAGTCTCTCTTCTCTCTCTCTCTCTCTCTCTCTCTCTCTCTCTCTCTCTCTTCTCTCTCTCTCTCTCTCTCTCTCTCACACACACACACACACACACACACACCAAAACACACAAAACACACACACACGTAAACGCGCATGCGCGGGAATACACCCAAAAAACTCAAACACGCATAAACATATCTGCAAAGACATTGTTGCGTAATTTGCAGGGTTTGTGGGGAGAAGTCTTAAGGGTTCTATTCAATTGTCTAGGGGAAAGAGTATCATCCAACGATAAAGATGTTCAGAGTGGGCGGGTATGTAAAGTGATAGGCTGGGGTATCCAGGAGAGATAGAGAGAGAGAGAAGAGAGTAGAAGAGAGAGAGAGAGAGAGAGAGAGAAAACGAGAGAGAGAGAGAGAGAGCGAGAGAGAGAGCGAGAGAGAAAAATGAGAGAGAAAGAGAGAGGGATAATGAGTAGAGAGAATGAGAGAGAGGGGGAGGGAGAGAGAGACAGAGATGAAAGAGAGAGAGGGAGAGGAAGGAGAGAGAGAATAAGAGAGAAGAGAGAGAAGGGAGGAGAGGAGAGAGATGGCGAGATTATGAACCAAATGAATCACACCGATATTTGAGCATGATGCAGTTGTTTCAGGCTCCCACCAAACACACACACACACACACACTACACACCATCACACACACACACACACACACCCCCAAACCCCACACACACACACAACACACACACACAACTGTCACGCTCTCTCCCACATTACACGCACACTTCTTGCACGTGCCAGAGAGAGAGAAAGAGAGAGAAAGAGAGAGAGAGAGAGAGAAGAGAGAGAGAGAGAGACGAGAGGAGGGAGTGGGCGGGAAAGGCAGAGACCAACTGACAGACCTTTTATGGACAGAGTGAAACTAAAAATAGTCAATCAAGATAGAGGAGGGCGAAACATAGAGAAATGAGCGAGAAAAACAAATAAGACAGAAGACAATGGGCAACTGAGTCGTAATAAAACTGAGAGAGGGAGGTGGGCAGAGTTGGGCAGAGACCGAACATGTCTTCGACCGTCGTATTTTTACGGAAAATACTATCTCGGAGCGACAACTTTCTACGGCAAGCAATTTTTTTACATGAAATGCGTCCGCTGCGACATGATTTTTTTATATTTTAGGCACGACACGATTGTTACGTACATTTCTCGAGAAATCCTGTCGCGCTACAAAAAAGAAAACCACTTTTATGAAATCATATTGTCGCTCAGCGATAATTTTTCATGAACCAGTCAGCTGCAGTATGGTCCTCCCGGAAATACTGTCGCTGCGACACAACATTTTATGAGCGGACAGTATTATATACGTAACCGGCAAGTCAGCCGTCCCGGAGCTCAGCCCACCACGTGATGATTAATAATGCAGTATTATAGCTGCAGCCTCCTGTGCACAGAGCGTGCAACGCAATGCAGCGACCATATTGAATGTGGACCAGTCTGGGATGCCATGAGAAGAATGTCAATATGTTTGGTTCACGATCACCAAATCTTATCTTGCAACGTAACCCCCCATTTTTAAGTAACGATTAAGTCGATTTTTTGGAGTTTTTGCTGTTTATTTTGATTGTAAACCATGTGTTTTATTTTTGCCAAAAGTGACATGAGAAGGACGAGATTTGTTTGAGAAAGGGGGTTTTTCGTGCAAATAAGATTAATAATGGTAGCTACCAAATTAACAGAGGGTCCATACTTATCAAACACAATGTTGTTGTTATGTCCTCGATGGAGATTAATTATGGTAGCAACCAATTAACAGAGGGTTAATACTTATCAAACATAATATGTTTTTGTACTCCCATTTCTTATAGAACATGTATACCTATAAAAATGTGGAACGAAGAATGCAGTCTGTGTGTCTGCCTGTCTGTCTGTCTGTCTGACTGTCCGTCCGTTCCTACCGTTGTCAAAATGGTTTCCACTCGCTCCAGATATATATATTTACATACTCTCTCTTTTGAAGGAGGGGAAAGAAGAGGAACGTGTTCCACTTGGCATTAAACAGAGTCGTCTTGTCATCTAACTATGGATTGAATACGACGCAGGACACTAACCAACCCACGGGGCCTTCCTGAACTGTGAAAACTCAACAACCCAAGTACTCAATACTCCACTGGACACTCACCTACAAGTATTCCCCGTGGACACCCCCTCAAGTATTCCATGGACACTCACCACAAAGTATTCCAGTGGACACTTACCACAAGAACTCCATGGACACTGCTCAAATCAAGTATTCCAGTGAACTACACACTCAAGTACTCTCTCCAGTGTACACGGCACAACTCGCAGGTCGGAACCCTGTCAATAAGCAATTTCCACCTGCCCACCAGCCTGTTTGGCACAGTCCCACAGCCCACCTCGCAGGTGCCCGAGAACCTGACATAATTAGCATTGACTTCATCCTGGCCAGTATGGCGCATTAGTCACACGCTATACTTCACTCTTACGCTTAAGTTCACCCCTGATAGTTTCAGTTTCAGTTTCCATCGAGGTGCCGACGAGAGAAAAGTTTCGACTTCCCTGTGGGTAACCACATCAGACCATAGTCCATACCTGCTCACCACATCTGCTAGGTTTAGAGAGAGCCCACTATTGGCGCCCATGATTTGATTAAAGCTGATGGATAAAACGATATTAATAATTGCCTAACGATGAGAGAATGTTCAAAGAAAGGGTCCCCATGCTGGAGTTACTTAAGTCTGAACTAGTCCAACACGTGCTGGTCAGATACAGACACCTCACCTTGGGCACCATTGTATGTGTCGTTATCAATACTGTAAGTGTATGTAGTGATGTACACGTATGCGCATAGGCTTTGTGTGTGGTTTTTGGGGGGGTGTGTGTTTTGTGGGGGGTGTGTGTGTGTGTTTTTTGTGTGTTGTGTTGAGTGTGTGTGTGTTTTTGTTTCTTTGTGTATGTTGGGTGCGTGTAGTTTGTGTGCCGCGCGCAGTGATGTGTTGTGGTTTTGTGTGTGTGTGTGTGTGTGTTTTGTGTGTGTGTGTGTGTTTGTGTGTGTGGAGGTGGGGGGGGGGCCTTGTGTGAGCATGTTACTGGGTTCGCGCATCTGTGTGACTATCGTGAATGTTGTATCCTTATGTTTAACGAAAGTTTTAAATACACACACACACACACACGCCGCGCGCGCGCGCGCGGGGGTGTGTGGGGTTTGGGTGGTTGTTGTTGTGTTTGTGTGTGTGTGTTGTGTTGGTTGTTGTGGTGGTGTGTGTGTTCAGTGCGTGTGTGGTGAGTGGTGGTGTGGATCACGCGAGCGTACCTTTGATTATTTGTAGAAACGGATGTCAGAATTTTGATATAGCTATTATCATAACAACAATAAAACACACGACAGACAACAAACAGCAACAACAAATACACATGCCCACGCACATGTGCGCTTTCATCAAACATGCACCAGTGCACCCCCCCCCCCCACACACACACACACGCATTCATGCACAACACACACCCACCCAAACACACACACACAACACAACACACACACACACAACACACACACACCACACCAACCACCACACACACACACACACCCACACCACACACACACACACACACACACACACACATATCAATGGACTCTACACACATGCATCGCTTCATTGAAAATTCACTTACCAGGCCATATACTATTAAAGTTACAACAGGGAGTATAGATATAAAATGGAGAAGATATTGACTATGGATATAAAATGGAGAGATTTTATGTCCTCGATGGAGATAAATAATGGTAGCTACCAACTAACAGGGGGCTAATACTTACAAACATAAGGGTTTTTTTTTTTTCTTAACTTTGACATGTTATCCCGACTTCGAGCCTGATCAAACAAGGTGATGCGAAATTTGTCACTGTCATTGTTGTTTTCTCCCAAATGTCATAAATTGATGGATTTGAGAGAACATGTTTTACAACCTTGTACGACGTTTATGTACATTATCAATGTTGATTCTCAGGGGGTTTTTTTTCATGTGTACCACAGGATGTTTTTTTCTTCACGTGTGTCCACAGAATTTTTTTTCTTCATGTGTGCCCACAAGATTTTTTCTTCATATTGGGCCCCCAGGATTTTTTTTCTTCATGTGCGCCCACAGGATTTTTTATTCATGTATGCCCACAGGATTTTTTTCTTCATGTGTGCCCACAGGGTTTTATTCTTCATGTATGCCTACAGGGAAATTTTTTTTTTCATGTGTGCCCACTGAAACACAGGATTTTTTTTATTCGGTGTGTCCCACAGGATTTTTTCTTCATGTGTGCCCACAGGAAATTTTTTTCTTTATGTGTGCCCACAGGATGTGGTTCTTCATGTGTGCTCACATGATTTTTTTTCTTCATTTGTGTCCATTCAAAAGAATACAGTTTGTGAATAAGCGGTTTAAGAAATACGAAAAAAAATGTCACAGCAAAAGGTCACAGAACATGTCTTGTTTGGTTGTTTCTTCCTTCCTTCCTTTCCTTCCTTCCTTCCTTCCTTGTCTGTTTGTTTGTAGTCTGTTCAGTTGTGCCCCGGGCCCAAAAGTGACACAACACACCAGCGTTGTGCTCACTCACCCCGTTTCAGGATCAACTGTCGACAAACACTGGGCACATGGCCATGTGACTCTATGCACCACTGGCTGGATCACCGAGTGGTGTGTGTGTTTGCCACCATTGCATGTGGACCGTTGGCTGGATTATGATGGTGTGCGTGTTTGCTACAATTGCATGTGGACCGTTGGCTGGATTACTGAGTGGTGTGTGTGTGTTTGCTACACATTGCATGTGGACCGTGGCTGGATCCCCGAGTGGTGTGGGGTGTTTGCTACACATGCATGTGGACCGTTGGCTGGATCACCGAGGGTGTGTGTGTTTGCTACACATTGCATGTGGACCGTTGGCTGGTTTACTGAGGGGGTGTGTGTGTTTGCTACACATTGCATGCAGACCGTTGGCTGGATTACTGAGCGGTGTGTGTGTTTTCTACACATTGCATCAGACCGTTGGCTGGATTACTGAGTGGTGTGTGTTTTGCTACACATTGCATGCAGACCGTTGGCGGGATTACTGAGCGGTGTGCGTTTGCTACACATTGCATGCAGACCATTGGCTGGATTACTGAGCGGTGTGTGTGTTTGCTACACATTGCATGCAGACCATTGGCTGGATTACTGAGCGTTGTTGTGTTCGCACACATTGCTGCAGACCGTTGGCGGGATTACTGACGGTGGTGTGTGTATTTAGCTACACATAACATGCGGACCTTTGGGCTATAGGCGGCGAGCTTCGTGCTTATTCGCCCTTTGATAAAAGATTATGGGGCGGTTGTCTCCCATGGCAACTTTGGAATTACCACAGTTGGTTTGGAGTGGACAGACAGTCTAAAACAAAATGACAATTGCCACGTGCCTTTTTTTTCCAGCACAAACCTTTTTCCCCATCTCACGTATGTGACTGCAGTGTTACAGGTTTGATTTTTCAAGTACATCTTTAAAGTCACTGGTACACTCTTCTGCTTGCAGTGCATAGCTGCGTCCATCCTCCATTTCCAGTGATGATTGAAATTAGTTTGTCCTACCAATACTCACACGATGAATGCTTACATCCTCCAGTTCCAGTGAGTGATTGAAATTAGTTTGTCCTACCAAATACTCACACAGATGGAATGCTTACATCCCCAGTTCCAGTGAGTGATTGAAATTTAGTTTGTCCTCCCAAATACTCACACAGATGAATGTTTTACATCCTCCAGTTCCAGTGAGTGGTTGCAATTAGTGTGTCCTCCCAAATACTCACACAGATGAATGCTTACATCCTCCAGTTCCAGTGAGTGATTGAAATTAGTTTGTCCTACCAATACTCACACAGATGAATGTTTAAAACATCCTCCAGTTCCATGAGTGTTTGGGAAATCAGTTTGTGCTACCAATACTGACACAAAAAAATCTTACATCCTTCAGTTCCAGTGAGTGATTGAAAGCATTTGTGCTACCATACTGACATGGTAAATGGTTACATCATTCAAGGGTTGACTGCCGAACCAAGTATCAAAATTTTTTGGGAAAGTTTACAGGACGATTTTTAAACTTCAGCTGTTGTAGCATGAAAAAAAATTTAAAGTAAGCGCCTCAAACCCTTTTTACACAAAGTAAATCAATATTTGTGATGAAAGAAATTTTCTTGAACTTGTATTTATCTATTGTGCTAAGTGTAAATAATACAATTCAAAACGTGCATGAGATGCTTGATTTTCAAAAGCTGAAAATGCCATGATCAAGGACAACCAGAAGCCATTATCTCAAAGATACGAGGTGGTTTTGCCAGAAAACCCTACTGAACGCATTTCCACCAGTTGAAACAGCAAGAACAAAGTGACTGATGATGCTTGGTTTTTACAAGCTTAAAGCGCCATGAGCTGGGACATCCAGAAACAGTATCTCAAAGTACTGGGTTTTGGAAAAAGTTTGTACAGAAAGCATTTTCTCAGAATGTAAGTACAAAAACATCGTATTTTTATGTACTGGACTTTATTAGGTCCCCTGAAAGGGCATCTCTTTTTACCAATGGGACTGCCTAAATCGAGTTTTTGTTTTACTGTGATTTGTATTACAAATGCACCCGTCGAAAATCGAGTGCCTGTCTAATATTGTGTCACAGAGAGAGTGAAAGCGAGGAAGGATAAAGAAGAGAATAGTGACAGTGTTGGGCTTGTTCTATTTTTCCCCAGTCTCATTCATACACTTCCTCACCACCCACATTCTGCAGACATATAGTTTTGAGTGGGAATCCCAGAAAGGACATTGATTTAATTAATATTATCTTAAATAAAGTTAGCAATCCGCCCAGAGAACGTGGGCAAACGAGTCACAAGACAAAACACAACGCGTTTCGACCTCTTAGGTCTTCGTCAGGTGGGTATATAAACGAATAAAACAACGAAACTTCACTTAGCTTTTATCGCTTCAGATCGCTTAGGGTTCAGCGCAAGGAAGAAGGCGTTGAATGAGAACGAAGCTGTTGAAGGGAAATAGTGAGTGAGTCAAAGTCGTAATGATGATAATAATATTACTGATAGGAATACCCAATAATGTCAAAATTGGGGGGGGGGGGGGGGGGGGGGGAGACAGATCAATCTTGGTGTCAATAATATGGGTATGGGAGAAAGGAGAGTGGGTTAGAGGATTCTTCAGCAGCAGGGTTGCCGTTTCAACAGTCCCGCAAGGCGAAGGCGATTGTTTATGTCAATGCTAGTGGAATATCAATACAAGCAATAGCAATTACTGAATGATACTGCTAACAATGATAGTGAAGGTTAAGGTTAACGAAAGCATGATACAGAAACATTTTTTAGAAAATACATTTTTTTAATAATCAAATAAATAATAAAGGAAACATTTAAAAAAATAAATAAATAAAAAATAAAAATAATAGTAAATTAAAAAAAAAAATGCTTTCGTTACCTAACCTTCACTATCGTTGTTAGCAGTATCATTCAGTAAGCTATTGCCCTTTTATTGATACTAAAACCCCTAGCATTGACATCACAATCGCCTTCGCCTCTGGTACTGTTGCCACGGCAACCCTGCTGCTGAAGAATCCTCTAACCCACTCTCCTTTCTCCCATACCCATACTTATTGACACCAAGATTAATCCTGTCTCCCCCCCCCCCCCCCCCCCCCCCCCCCCCCAATATTTGACCATTATTAGTATTCCTATCAGTAATATTATTATCATCATTACGACTTTGACTCACTCACTATTTCCCTTCCAACAGCCTCGTTCTCATTCAACGCCTTCTTCCTTGCGCTGAACCCTAAGCGATCTGAAGCGATCAAAGCTAAGTGAATTTTCGTTGTTTTATTCGTTTATATATCACCTGACGAAGACCTAAGAGGTCGAAACGGTTGTGTTTTTGTCTTGTGACTCGTTTGTCTACGTTCTCTGGGCGGTTCGCTAACATTATTTAAGATTTGTTTAGATTTCCGCCTGCAGTCGTCTCGCTTTGCAACTAATATTATCTTGTTTCCTCTTAACAACAGAGTTCACTCCCAAGTTACAAACATACTTCTAAGTTAACACAGATCTAGTTCAAATCCCCCAGTTTCTGGTTTCACAGTACAATACTTCGCACACTCAGCACAAAGGGGTTTTCTTTGGTTTTAGTCCGGTTGCCAAGTGATGATATTTAGCCTAACCTAAAATGTTTTGGGACACATATTGATTTAAGTGTTTTGAGCGCTTGCGCTTATAGATAACATTCCAACTGAATGCCCTCACCAATGTTGAGCATTTGAGAAATTCAATATGGCCGCCAAGATGGCGGCCGTCAAATTAAAAAAAACTTTGAAAATTCCCATGTCCCAAATAGTGCTGTTTCTTTTAAACAATTTGCTTTAAAATGACACTTAGAGTTACTTGACAGTATAAACGTTTCTATACGTAAAATAATGTTTATGAATCCAAGATGGCCGCCAATATGGCCGCTCAAGTATGAATCATAAATGAAATGACCCACATCCCATAGAACATGCGTTTAAGACCAGTTCAACATCAGTTTTGTTCATTATAACACATATGCACAGTATGTAGTTACAGCATAATTATAGCTAATATATGATTACATATCCACAAGTGCTGCCAAGATGGCCACCATAACTTTGAAATGTGATCCGCAGGTTCACACAATCACCGCGTTTCTGATAAAAATAAACACTGTATTATCTGAAGATTCCTGAGTTAGAATTGGAATATATAGAGATGGGATTTATATGGTTATCAAAGGAGTTTTTAAAAAAAATGTTTCATGCACATCGAGGATTAGTGGAATTAGAAAAAAAATTAAAAAGAGATAAAGAAATAGAGAGCACAAGACAGAGAGAGAGAAACTGAATCATAGAAAGAAAATAAAAAGTGCATTTGTGTGTGTGTAGTTGCCTCTGTGTGTGTGGTGTGTCTGTGTGTGTGTGTGTGTGTGTGCGTGTGTGTGTGTGGTGTGTGTGTGTGTGTGTGTGTGCGTGTGCGTGTGTGTGTGGTTTATTTTAATGTGTGTGTGCATGCGAGTGTACACGCACATGCGTGCAAACATTTACACAAGCAATATTCATGCTGTTGACTTACGCTGTAACGCCCAAAACCCAAGCAGTGAAATCCCTTCTACAGCCAGTGGAAAGCTGGTGATTGAAATGTCTACAGGAGGATGACACATTGTGCCACAAAGTCATAATCAGAGATTTGTTTTATCGGGTCCCACAACATTACAGAAAGTACTCAAGTAGAATCATGTATTATGACTGACACATGTAAGTCCGTATCTGGATCCAAGAACAAATCAGTTACACTGCACATTCTGTGTCATATTATTCCTCTTCTTCATCACTGCCTTCTCTGTCTGAACATAAGCACGCTTGGTCACGGGTTCTGGCAGTAACACTTGCAGAAGACAGTGCAAGTCATCTGTGCTGTGGCACATCCACATCGTGCTGTTGAACATGGCTCATCTGTGCTGCAGCCACATTTCAACATTTTCAGCACTTCTGCAGGAGCAGCTTCAACGCCAGGGGGTTGTCTAACAGGCAGAAGGGTCGAGTCTGTTTTGTACCACCCAAACTCTGTGGGGCACAGATCTGGAGGGTTGGGATCCTGTTGGGGGCATGGCAGGTTTCTTTGGTCCTTTGTAGACGTGGACTCTTGTTGTAGATGAAACTGGAGTTTGTATTTTCAGTTTTGCTTTTTCTTTTGATTTCTTCTGGATAGCTCGTTGATTCTGTGATGCTTGGCTGGCTTTGGGTAAGCAAAAGAGCAAGTGCATGTGTAGACTTGAGGCCATTTTGTGAAGATATGTTGGCATCAAAATTGTCAGCAACTGCCTGCACAAGACCGTTGTCTGCATCCATTATTGTTTTCACGTCACTTTCAAGTTCAGTGTGCGCTGCTGCTGATGCTCTGAATCTTGTAACTTCATGTATGAACACGTCACTCCAAAGTCATACATGGTTTGCAGTAGTTGTTTTTGTCTCACAAGCACACCAAGAGCAACTGTAAGGGGTGGGAGTATTTGTGATGAGCGAGGTGATCATGTTGCCAATCAGAATAGCTGGTAGTGTCTGGTTCAGTTTGTCAGATATCTTAGATAAGAGGGACATCAGTGTTGGACTAACACTGCTGGTGATTGTCTCAATGTCAATTCTGGTTTTGTAGGTTTGTTTGCAAGAAACGGAATCTTTGCTTTCTTGTGCAACAATCGTCGCCACTCTTCCTATGGATACATCCTCTCCTCTTTCAACTAGACTGACAAGTCTTTTAGCTTTCTCACGAAATACGAGGATGTTGGCAAGTCCTTTTGAAGACAGAATAATTAGGTCATCTTGGAGTAATCAATTAAGTAACTGCTGTTGGAGTTGCATTCTGGATAGACTTGTTCCCCCGTGTTGTGTATATTCGTCCTGTATACCAACAGATGTGAACAGAGATGTCTTGTTTGTTTCAAGATGTTCAATGACTCTACACAACGCATCATCGGCTTTTTGGTTTGCTACCAGATGTTTGTTTGCAGCATCCACAGATTTGGGTGCCATAAACTTGATTCTGCAGTCATTGTGGTATCGTCCTTCAGCAGTATGTAGGTCGCTTACAGCACCCTGCAGGCGAACATGCACTTCTTGTGCCCATTTGTCATTTCTTTTTTAACACACGCCCAGAACCTCTTTGAAGTCCCGGAAGCTCCTCTATCTGCGGTTCTGCATTCAAATGCATTCTGAATCTGCTTGGATTTTGGGGGTCTCTTTAACCATGCATTCATCTCCACAAAATATGTAGTGTTTGTGAAATCAAAGGATTGAGCCCGTGACCTTCTGACTTTTTTGGCCGGAGATGGTTGCTTTGAAATTTGGACAGTTGCATTTTTGCGTTTCAGATGGCGCTGTATGTGAACTGAAGATGTGTAAGTGGATACACAGTTGCGGTGACAGTATATGAAAGTAGCTTCAGAAGACGAAAGCATCTGCTCCAGTGTTGTGTGAATAGTGTCTTCCCTTTCTTTGCTTGACTGGATGATTTTGGTGATTCTGTCCACGCCGCATTTGGTGGTTGGAACATATGTAGATTGTTTGCACTGGAGTGAACTCAAGTGTTGTTGGAAAAAACACACCTCCATCTGGACCTGAAAAGAGAGAGAGAGAAAGCATATTCTTTAATGCGTGCACACACACACACACACACACACACACACACACACACACACACACACACACACACACACACACACACACACACTCATTAGTATACTCTATTACACACGCATGCACACACAGACACACAAACACACTCTCACACACCAAAAACATTTACACACGTTTTGTGCCATCAGATCTTACCTTCAAACAACAAATATATACGACATGCACACAATTAATGACATAATATGGAAAGATTATGGTTTCTATCAGTAAATATTGCATACGTTTCTCGTGTCATTGTATGAAAAAATATAACAGTGTTTTTCAACTAAATACACACACACACACACACACACACACACACACACACACACACACACACACACACACACACACACAAGCGTGCGCGTGACACATACAGGCGCGCGCGTGACACTACAGGCGCGCGCAGCGCACACACACACACGCATGCACATACCTCTGCGACTGCTATACTCTGCGTGTTTTGGGCCGATTTTCCGAGCTGATCGTACTCCTGTTCTGCTCCAGAACTGAAAAGTTTCGACAGACGAACATCAACTTTTGACGCCTATGCTGTTACCATACATTTTTTTTTTTAAACTCGGCGGTCTGTTTGCCCTGGGACTCGGTGACATGGAGAACGGTGCTGAAATTTTAACATAGGTCTAATATAGTTCGCTTTGACATGTAGAGAAAAATAATTGTAAAATGCAAGTAGATTTAAATGTAGATAAGAATATTGCGTGATAAATTTAGTTATATGTTAATGGGACAAAAGTGTACAATAATAATAATAATAAACAAGTGAAGAAATAATATATATATATATATATATATAATATATATATATATATATATATATATATATATATATATATATATATTGGTTACTTCCCATTTGGTCTACTCCCATTTCGCCTACTCAGAAATATGTGAGCACGACTTGGCCTAACGGCCTTCGTTCATTCGTCCTTCGTCCTCTCACGGGCTTCGCCCTACTCTAATCTAAAGACCATCGATTCTGCTTTGGAGTAGACTGGGACACTGGTTACGCCAGGGGGGAGCCTTGCAGTATGGTCAGTATGGAAATAGACGAAATGGGAGTAGTAGACGAAATGGGAGTAGACGAAATGGGAGTAGACCAAATGGGATGTCACCTATATATTATCATATCATGCACGGTAAGCAAAATTAATCGTCTATGTGTAATGTATAAGAGTACTTAACATTTAAAGAATCCGTTCAAAAGTTGGAAACTTGCTGCACTTTGTGGCGGACTTGACGTCACACCCGAATTTGTTCTTGGTCAGTTCTGGCCCCGCCGGTACATTTTGGAAAAGTAAGATATTCAAGCGCAAATTATATCCTCTGTGGTTATGGATTATTATCAGAATAAACTGATTTATAACTTAACAACGGAAATGATTTAAAGAAGAAATAACAGCTGTATGTAGAGTGAAATAGTGAGGCAAATCGTACTGGTTTCTGGTACCGCAGTCAGTGAAAGGGCAGGGAGACCAGCGGGACGGAACACCGGTTTGTCCGACGCTGGAAGCGTGATGAATTCCAGAGATAACGCAGCTGGTGGCATCGACCGACTGTTCAAAAAACTACGGTATTCCGCGTGGGCTAAAAGGACAGATCATGCATTTTAATTTTTCTTTATTTAAATTTTTGTGAAAAATGCTCAATGATGCCAGAGTGGCATCAGTCGGATATTTGATCTATATGCCCCAAACTACCCAAAACCGCCGAGAACAATTGTGTGGACGACAAAAATAGGTTAAAATAGGTTTCTGCCAGACTATTTCGACTCCAGCCACCCCTGGGCGAGACACCAAGCTGGGGAGGACCTCCGCGTCCACTCCCACAGCAGCAGCAGCACTCTCTCTGCTCTTCTTTGGCCGCACCCACCAGCCGACAGATGCCTATGTCGTTCCTTCAGCCAGATCTCCAGTCAGCTACTGTGTTCCTCCTCCAGCTAGGAGCTATAGACATAAGATAAACCTCCTAAGACTGTGTTCTGTAACACTAAGAGGAAAGACAAGTCCCAGTCCGTTATACTTTAAGCATCATTTAACGTCCGCACCACTCTTCAAAGTCCTATGGCAGACGGACCTCATTCCAGAGTCACAAGTAACAATTATTAACCCAACTGACAACACTATTTCACTTCTGTGCATGTCCTCAGAAGTAATCTCTCAACTGGACTACATAATGACGTCAATTCTCTTATAAATATTAACCAGTTTCCGGACTCACAAATTCATCAAAATTAAAAGTACAGTGAATATGTTTTCTGATCGGAAACCATTACTCCAAAGAATTTTCATAAATATGTTATGAAAATTCAACTCCCTCTTTCCACTTTCATGTTCCAAAGAAATAAACTGGCACAAAGTAGATATTCAAAAGGGAAGATACTCATAATAGAAACTCCAAACATTTGTTTATCTCCCAGCAAACACGTACGAAACAATGTGAACAAAATATTCTAATTTCTGTGAATTATCCAATCTAAGCTTTAGGTTAACCAAATCAGGTTTTGATAAAGTTTAAATGAAGTTCTAGGCTGGTCAAATGCTAAAACAATTTAGCCTAACAATGACACAGTATTTTTTTCAAGTCCCGGTTAACTACTCAAACTGTCATTCCTCAACAAAGCTTAGCCTACAGTCAGTCAGTCATATAAACACTTAGTCACCTGCTATAAAAACCCTGCACAAGAGGAATAATGTTCATAACATTAGTTAATATTCCTCCACTACATAACAGAACACCAACCTGCTATAAGCAGCTTATCAAGGCTCTCGAGTCTTTTTCAGCCCGGACTTCATGAGCTGTAGATCTCAAGGCTGGCTGTTGCAAGACTGACGTCAGTAGATCTCAATTCCGCAGCAAGAAGACTTAACAGCAAGAATAAAAAGGATTCATTCGGCCAATGACTAACAATCTTACAACCTATAATTAACACCCAAATAGCACAACACACACAACAATCATACTTAGAGCAGCAGTGAGGACACAAGCACATCCGTCACATACCCCCCCCCCCCCCACCCTTTGGGAAAGACAATGACCGAATTGTCTTTGAAACCAAGAGAGAGCATCAGGGAATCGTCTGATTGGCTGAAGCACGCGACATCAGATCCGCCAGCACGTTCGATGTGCCAGAGATGGGCTGAACATCAAACGTGAATCTTGGAGCGACAAACGCCCAACGCAGAATTCTGGCATTCTTGAACCCACATGTCCGAAGGTATGTGAGCGGGCGATGGTCTGTCTACAAGACAAACTTCACGTTTGTCTGTCTTGTGTCGGAGGTGGTTTTTGGTTGATGTCTGAGCGCAGAGAGAGAGAGAGAGAGAGAGAAGAGAGAAGTGAGAGAGAGAGAGGAGAGAGAGAGAGAGTGACAGACAGACAGACAGACAGACAGACAGACAGACAGACAGATAGACAGACAGAGAGAATGAATACGGTTACAATTAGTTCAATGTGCTTTAGGCTGTTGAGGCCCATTCACAGTAAGGACTATGGAGGAATAGGGTGTGGGAACGGGGTAGGCGGCTGGGGATGGGGAGAAAAGATAGGGGGGGGAGGCACGTGCACAAAACGCATGTGGGAAAAGACGAAGCACAACTTGTCTTTACAAGCGTTCATCGTGATATGGATCCCACATCGTGCCGTCAAATCTGTTTGTCAATGACACTGGGACTGTCCATCATATCTAGCAATAGTCCACTCCACAACTTTACAACACAACAGTCACGATGGGACCCGGTGAGGATTTCCTTTCAGAACCTCTGTGCTCCAGGTGGAAGTGATGTGTTGAACTTCGCCGTTAACACGGAGGAGATGGTCCAAGCTCTTCCCCTCCGTCCTCAATACTTGCCATGATCTGTGTGTCAGTGTTGTTTTGTGGACTAGACTCTTGTTTCCTCTCGCACATTGCTAGCTTTTGTAGTGAGGTGGGCGCTGTCTGTGGCGCACCACACACACACACACACACACACACACACACACACACACACACACACACACACCCCAAACACAAACCCACAAAAATAAAAATATATATATAATAAAAAATAAATAAAAAAATAAAAACCCACACACCACACACACACACACACACCACACACACACACAAAACACACACACCCACACACACACACACATCCATACATACACGCTCTTTTCACTCCCCTTTTTGGTTTTTTCTTTTTTCTTTTTTTGTAAAAAGATTCCCATGAAAAATTTGGGTTGAAATTTTTTTTCATGAAATTTTTTGATTTGTTTTTTACTTATTTTCAAAATTTTTTTCTTCCCCCGGGGGCCCTGGAGGGAAAACAAAAAAAATTCATGCTTAATCCACTACCCCTTAAAAAAAATTCGTTCGTTTTTCGTTCCTCTCTCTCTTTCTCTCTCTCCCCTTCTCCCCCCCTCTCTCCCCTCTCCCCTCTCTCCTTTTCCCCTCTCCTCTCTCTCTCCTCTCTCCCCATTCACACTCCCCCCTTTTTGCCCGACTTTTTTTCCCCGTTGTTGTTGTTTTTGGGTGGGGTGGGGTAGTGGGGTGGGGTGGTGGTGGTGTATTCCCCGGGTTTTCTTTTCTTCAAATCTTTTTTTTGTCAAATTTTCCCCCATTAAAGGGAATTTTTTGCTTTTTTTTTTTCTGTTTGTTTTTTACTATAAATCGTTTTTTTCCCCCCCCAAAGGGGGCGGGAAAGTAAAAAAAGTATTCATGCAAAATTTCCCCTACCCCTTAAAATAAAATTTTCGTTGGGTTCGTTTTTTCGTTCTCTCCCCTCTCTCTCTCTTTTCCTCCCTCTCTCTCTCCCCTCTCTCTCCTTCTTCATTCTCCTCTCTCTTCTTTCTCCTCTCTCTCTCTCCTCTCTCCCCCTCCTCTCTTTCTGTGTGTCCCGGGGGTTTGTGTGTTTTGTGTGTGTGCGGGGGTGGGGGTGTGTGTGTTGGTGTTTGTGTGGGGTGTGTGTGTGGTGTGAGTGTGTGTGTGTGTGGTGTGCCCCTGTCTGTCTGTCTGTCTGTCAGTCCCTCTCGATCTCTCGGGTTTCCCCTTTCTTCTGTCGGGATTTCCCCCTCCTCTCCCCTTTGAAAAAGAAGGTCAGGGTTTTGGGTTTTGCAGAGCAGCTAAAGTTTTGAAACCCATGAGTTACAAAAAGGGGTACGGGCACAGCGACTAAACACACAAAACACACACCCAAAACACACACACACACACACACACACACACACACACACACACACACACACACACTTCCCCACAACACAACACACACACACACCACACAAACACACACACACCAACACACACACACACACACACACACACACACAAAACACACACATCACACACACAACACACACACACACACCAAAATAACACATCACTCACAAAAACACACACACACACCCCCCAAAACACCACACACACACACACACACACAAAACCCGGCCGCGCACGAAACGCGCCCCGCGCGTTCACACCAAACACACCCCACACACACCCCAAAACTCTCTCTCTCTCTCCCTCTCCCCTCTTTTCTCTCTCACTCACTCCTCCTCTCTCTTTTGTCATCTCTCTCTTTTCCCTTGTCTTTCTTCCCCTTTGCCCTGCCCTCTCTGTCTCCCTCCCCTCTCTCTCTCTTTTCCTCTCTCTCCCCTTTCTCTTTCTCTTTTCTCCCTCTCCTCTCCTCTCACTCCCTCTCCTTTGAAAAAGGGTCTTGTTTTGTTTTGCAGAGAGCTAAAGTTTTGAACCCCATGATTTTACGTAAGGTACGTGGCCACGACGGAACACACACACACACCCACACAAAACACACACACACACACACACACACACACACACACAAACACCCCACGCACACCACGGGCTTTTCACCCCCCAGGGTTCACCACACACACACACACACAAAACACACCCACCCACAAACACACAAAACACCACACAACCACGCCCAGCACCACGCACGCACGCACGCACGCACGAAACGCACGCACAAAACACACACACACCACACACACACACAACACCCGAAAAAGCCTTTTGCCCCCACACAGGTAAAGGGGAGGAAAAAAAAACACCGTCCCTTCCGCTGCAACCCCCTGCCCCCTCCCCCCACCCCCCCAAAAACCAGGCGACAGACTACTGCCGGACATTCCCAACAACCCCCAGCAGTAAAAGTTTCCCCTTTTTCGCGGTGGTGGCAAAGCTGTCCTGCGCGATCTGTGCCCAAGGCCGTTTCCCGCAAAGGCAGGAAACAATGCCGTAATTAGTGCAATGCAAAAAATGATAAATGATGATCATGATGATGATAAATGACGGAGGGGTGGGGGTTGTACGGCGGCCCTCCCAAACGGGCTGTTTGGGGGGGAAAAAAGGGGGGGGGGGGGGGGCGTTTCTTTTTGTCTGGGGTTTCTGGGGGGTGGCCTGGCTTCTGCTGTCTGCCCTTCTGTCTGTCTCCCTCTCTCCCCCTCTCTGTCTCTTCTCTCTCTCCTCTTTTTCCCCTCCTCTCTCTCTCCCCTCTCTCTCTCTCTCTTCACCCCACACCCCAAAACAAAACCCCAAACACACACACTCTCTCTCTCTCTCCTCTCTCTCCCCTCTCTCACCCCCTCTCTCTCCCTCTCTCTTCCTCTCCCCCCCTTTTCAAATTTTCTTTCAAAGTGATGGGAACACAAATCTCCTCTTCCCCTCCCCTCTCTTTCTCTCTGATTTTTCTCCTCTCCTCCCCCCTCTCTCATCCCCTCCCCCTCCTCTCTCTCCTCCCCAAAACTCTCTCTCTTCTGTCTTCCCCCTTTCTAATTTTTCTTTCTATGTGATAGGACAAAAGGGGATGCAAAGAGAGAGAGAGAGGGACAGACAAAGAGGGGAAGGGGGGTTTGGAGCGAGAGGGAAAGGAGCGAAAAGAGAGAGAGAAACAAGAGAAGAGAAAACAGACGACGGCCCCAAAAAAACATTTAAAAAGGGGGCAACACACGGGTAGGTTTTAAAACAGAAGGGAAACGGACGTATCCCGGGGGAAACGGGCACTTACAACGGGGGGGAAACCACTTCATTTGGGTGTCCACTCTACCCCCCTTTCTCTTAGAGTGCCCCTCCCCGGGGGAAAGCAGGGGGAGTGGAGGGGGAACGGTGGGGCGTGTTTTTTTTTTTTTTTTTTTTTTTTTTTTTGCTGTCCCACCCTCTGCCCACTTCAACCCGTGAAACCCACGCCGCTCATTCCCCAAACACCCCTCCACACCCACACCCCCGGTCGGCCCCGCTGCGCCCCGCACCAGCAATCCACAGGGACCACCCCAAAGCCCAAGTCTTAAAGAGGAAAAACCCACGGGGGGAGACCGCAACCCCCTCCGAGTTACCGGGGGCCAGTGCGTCTGTTCGATCAAACAAAACCAAAGGACACCACCTACTGGGGGCCCCTAACTGAGGGACAAAAATTTGCTTAGGCCCCGGAAACCCGGGCTTGAGTGAGCTTTTCCCCCCAGAGGGGCCCCAAACCACGTCCGCCAACGACCCCCCCCAAAAAGACTGGGCCGTCCCGGTGCCCCCCGAGGGAACCACAAAAAGGGCCCACAACTTGGAGGGGAAACAACGAAATTAAGGTCTCCATGAGAGCAGGGCATGAAGGGCCAAGAACTTGAGCATTTCTTTTTAAGGGCTGACGTTTGGAAAAATGAGGATGATAAGATGAGCACGGATTTCCATTTCGGTCTGAGACAAAATGGGCAGGGCCGTACCTTTCCTTTCCTTTTTATAACATATACTTGGGGCTACCAAGCCCGAGAGATACAGGCACCTGCATGATGGGCAGGAAATTTGACAAAAACCTCGAAACCCCAACCCTTAAGTGGGTGAAAAAATCGAAATGTGTGGGCCCCGTTTTTCCCAACTGAGTCCGCAGCAAACTCCAACTCCGGGGAAAAGCCCTCGGGCAGAAAAACCCCCATGCCCCTGATGGGGTTCGAAACCCCCACCTCCCCCGGGAGTCCCCCGATTCTAAACCTTCGCAAAGGCGGCTGGTGGGGTGCGTGCTTTTCGTTTGTGCCGTCCCGGGGCGTGAAGGGAGGTCTGGGGCCCAGCCCCCAAAAAAAAGCGTTCAAAAACCCTTTCCCCTTCAGGACCCCCCTCCAACCTGGGGCAATGTTCCCAAAAAAAGAAGAAACCATGATTAAATTTTTTTTTAAAAAACTTCAAAAAACCCAAAAAGGCCTCGTTTTTCCCTCCCCGCCCTTTTTTCGCCAAAAACCCTTTTGAAAACAGTTTATTGTCCCCTTTTCGTCTTCATTGTTTTGGAAATCGTTTTTTTTGCCCAGGAAGACCACGGAGGGCGAAAAACCCTCGTGTTTTTCCCCGTCGTTTTTTTGTCCCTTTTGTCCCCGGGGGAATATCATGGTTTCCTCTTTTGACAGTGTTTTAATTTTCCGTCCCAGTGGCCCTCGCTTTGAACTAACTGACACAAGTCAAATTCTAAATTTAGGGGTTTTTTCCGTTTTTTAAAACCCCGGGGGGGGTGATGGTTTTTACACAAACAAACAAGAAATTTTGGACAAGGGGGACAGACCAAAAAAGGGAACATCCCCGAATTAACAAAAGGGAGTCGCTTTTGCCACGCAGGGAATCATTTAATTTGCGGGCACTTCAAGGGGCCTTTTTTTTTTTTTTTTTTTTCTCCCGTGCCCTGCAGGGGGCATTATCACTCCATTTTTCCCCGTCAGGGGGCAGTAAACCCCTCCATTTTCCACGTCAGGGGCAGATCACTCCATTACCACGCAGGGGGGGAGTTAATCACCCCCCCAAATTTCCTTCCCTCAGGACATTTTCTTAAATCCCTTTTCCCACCCCAGGGGTATTTATCACTTCCCTTCCCCCCCTCAGGGGAATTATCACTTTTTTGCCACGTCCCGGGGGGATTATCACTCCAAAGCCACGTCAGGGGGTAAATTTTCACTCCCTTGCCAGGGCGGGGGGATTTTCACTCCCTTGGGCCCCGGCAGGGGGTATTATCCCCTTCCCTTGCCAAAAACAGGGGGGATTATCACTCCAAGGGCCCCGTCCCGGGGGTATTACCCTCCCTTTCCACGCCGGGGGAAAATTTTCACTCCATTGCCAAATCAGGGGGCATTATAAAACCCCGCCACGTCAGGGGATTTCACCCCCCATTGCCAAGTCAGGGGGTTTTTATCAAATCCCTTGCCACGGCAGGGGGGATTATCACTTTTATTGCCACGTTAGGGGGGATTATCACTCCAATTTCCACGTCAGGGGGGATTTTCACACCCTTGCCACTCAGGGGGTAAATTTTCACTATTATTGCCCACGTCAGGGGGGTTTTTTCACCCATTGCCACGTCAGGGGGCATTATCATTCCATTGCCACGTCAAAGGGGGATTATCACTCCATTGCCACGCCAGGGGGGGAATTTTCACATCATTCCACGTAGGGGGGGTTTTCACTCCAATTTCCACCAGGGGGTAAATCCTTCAATTTCCAAAGTTTAGGGGGGATTAAACACTCCCCTTGCCAAAGTCAGGGGGGATTATCACTCCCCTTTCCACGTCCCGGGGGCATTACAAATTCATTTCCACGTCCCGGGGTATTATCATTTTCCCTTGCCACCCCTTTAGGGGGGATTATCCCCCCCTTTCCACGTCCCGGGGGTATTTTAAAAACTCCAATTTCCAAAGTCCGGGGGCCCAAAAACCCCTCCATTTTCCCCGTCGGGGGGATTATCCCCTCCATTGCCACGCCGGGGGGGAATTTTCACTTCATTGGGCCCCGTCAGGGGGGATTACAATTCCCCAAATTTCCACGTCAGGGGGGATTATCACTTCATTGCCCCCCGTCAGGGGGGTATTACACCCCATTGCCACGTCCAGGGGGTAAATTTTCACTTTATTGCCCCGTCAGGGGGCCCCAAATCACCACCCCTTGCCACGTCAGGGGGGATTATCACTCCTTGCCAAAGTCAGAGGGCATTATCACTTCATTGCCACGTTTAGGGGGGGAATTAAACACTCCAGCCACGTCCCGGGGCATTTATTCCCCATTGCCACGTCAGGGGCATTATCACTTCATTGCCCAAATTTGGAGGTAATTATCACTTTTTATTGCCAAGTCAGGGGGTTTTTATCAAATTTATGCCATGTCAGGGGGTATTAAAACTTCATTGCCACGTGAAGAGGGATTATCTCTTCATTGCCATGCAGGGGGATTAACACTTTCATTCCATGTCAGGGGGGATTATCACTTTAATTTCCACGGCAAAGGGGGGTAATTTTCACCCCATTTCCAGGCAGGGGGATTATCACCCCTTGCCACAAACAGGGGGGAAAACACTCCATTGCCACGTTTAGGGGGCATTATCACTCCATTTCCACGTCAGGGGGCCCTTATTTACTCCCCTTGCCACGTCAGGGGGTTTTATCAATCCATTGCCAAAGCCGGGGGCAATTTTCACTTCATTGCCACGCAGGGGGGAAAATCATTTCCCTTGCCACGTCAGGGGGATTTCACTCCAATTTCCCCTTCCCGGGGGCAATTTTCACTTCATTGCCATGTCCCAAAAGGTATTTTTCACTTCATTCCATGTCCCGGGGTAAATTTTCACTTTAATCCCTGCAGGTGGTATTTTCACTTCATTGCCCCCGGAAGAGGGTTATCACTTTTATTGCCATGTCAGGGGGCATTAACACTTCATTGCCATGGGCCCGGGGTTATCAAAATCATTGCCCCCGTTTAAAAGGCATTATCAACCCCTTTGGGGGCCCGACAGGGGGGGGATTATCACAACATTTCCACGTCAGGTGGGAATTTTCCCTCCCTTCCACGTCGGGGGGATTTTCCCCCCATTGCCACATCATGGGGTATTAAACACCCAAGCCAGTCGGGGGCAATTTTCACCCCCATTGCCAAATTCCCGGGGGGATTATCACTCCCCTTGCCACGTCAGGGGGATTAAACACCCAAAAACCACGTCAAGAGGCTTAAAACCCATTGCCACGTCCCGGGGGAATTTTCACTTCATTGCCCCGTCAGGGGGCATTTCACTCCTTTCCACTTTAGGGGTATTAACACCCCCAATTTCCCCTGTCAAAGGGGATTATTTACTCCATTGCCACGTCAGGGGGGAAATTTTTTTTCCATTGCCAGTCAGGGGGGAATTTTCACTTCATTTCCACGTCAAGAGGCATTTTAAAACTCCATTGTCCCCTTAAGGGGAAATTTTCACTCCAATGCCACGGCAGGGGGGGATTTATTTACTCCATTGCCAAATCCAGGGGGCATAATCAAAACCCCTTGCCCCCCTCAGGGGGAAAAAAAAAAAAATTTATTTCCACGCAGGGGTATTAAATTTCTCCATGCCACGTCAGGGGCAAATTTTTCACTCCTTGCCACCCTCAGGGGGCATTAACACCCAAAGCCACGTCAGGGGGTAAAACCTCCATTTGGGCCCCTCAGGGGGGGATTAAAAAAATTTTTTGCCAAGTCAGGGGAATTAACACTCCAATTTCCACGTCAGGGGGGAATTTTCACTCCATTTCCACGTCAGGGGGAAAAAAACACTTCATAGCCCCGTCCCCGGGGGATTATCACCATTTTTCCCCCCCGCAAGGGACATTATCCCCTCATTTCCCCCGTCCCAAAAAGGGGATTAAACACCCATTGGGGCCCATTTAGGGGCATTATTACTCCGTGTCAGGGCATTTTTAACCCGTGTCCAACGTCAGGGGGATTTTTCAAATCCCGTGCCCACGCAGGGCATTTTTCACTCCCGTGTCCCCGTCAGGGGCATTTTTTAAAAAATTTCTCCCGGTTTCGTCAGGGGCAAATTTTTTTACTCCCCTGTCACTCAAGGGGGATTATTATTACTCCCGTGTCAGTCCCCGGGCATTAAAAAAATTTCTCCCGGGGTTCCCGACAGGGGGGTTATTAATTTCCCCGTGTCCCCTTCCCGGGGGGTTATTATTACTCCCGTGTCACGTCAGGGGCTTATTATTACTTTCCCCGGGCCCCTTTAGGGCATTATTACTCCCGGCACGTCAGGGGCATTTTTTATTAAAACCCCCGTCACTTTAGGGGGAATTAATTTTTTACCCCCTGTCACGCAGGGGGAATTTTTAAAATTAAAACCCCGTGTCACTTTAGGGGCGTTATTAATTTCTCCCGGGTCCCCGACAGGGGCAAAAATAACCCCGTTTCACGGCAGGGGGGTTATTATTAAATCCCGGGTCAAAGCAGGGGGATTATTATTAAAACCCCGGGCACGTCAGGGACATTAATTTTTACTCCCGGGTTTACGTCAGGGCCCAAAAATTTCTCCCGGGCACGTCCCGGGGGGGGTTATTATTAAAACCCCCGGGACGTCACGGGCAAATTTTTTTATTTTCCCCCGTCCCCTTTAGGGGGAAATTTTTAAATTTCCCCTTTTCACGTCAGGGCGTTAATATTACTCCCGTGTCACGTCCCCGGGGCATTAAATTTTTAAATTTCCCCGGCACTTCCCGGAGCAAATTTTTTTTACTCCCGTTTTTACGGGCAGGGGCGTTTTATTAAATCCCGGTCAGGGCAGGGGGGTTTTTATTAAATCCCCGGTTTACGTCACGGGGAATTTTAAATTAACCCCCCTTTCCGCAGGGGCATTAATTTTTACTTCCCGGTCACTTAAGGGGGCATTAATTAAATTTTTCCCCTGTCACGCAGGGGGATTTTTATTGTTCCCGTGTCACTTCAGGGGGCCCCAAAAATTATTCCGTGGGCCCCGTCAGGGGGCCTTATTTTAAAACCCGTGTCACGTCAGGGGGGAATAAATTTTTCCCGTGTCACGCAGGGGCCAAATTTTTAATACTCCCGTGTCACTCCCGGGGGCATTATTTTTTACTCCCGTGCACGTCCCGGGGCATTATTTTTACTCCCCCTTTTCCCCGTCAGGGGCAATTTTTAAATTTTTCCCCCTGTCACGTCCCGGGGGAAAAAATCCCGTGTCACTCCGGGGCCCTTATTTTCCGCCCCTCCCTTTCTCCCAGCACCGTGTTTTTCCC